>WSYH01008094.1:0-30564 GCA_036426205.1 Ascaphus truei | reverse complement strand
AGGTAATAAAACCTGGGTTGTTTGGCTAGGAACCAAAATGTTACTGCTAGGTTTTTTAAAACAGTAGCATTACTTTTTTGAGCTGGTTTGGCCCTTTGTGCCCTTTACTTTTATTAATGTCTTGTACTGGCGGAATTGGTTTAGTCTCTACTCTTCTGTATTGTGTGTTAGAACTTTCTTTCAATTTCTTATTCCATGTACGTTGACATCCCGTGTCATAGTCTGTTTTGTCCCTAAAGAACTTTCTTGTTTAGTTTGGACTATTTCTAATTCCATTGGTCTAGTTTTTTTTGAGGTGGGTTCCAATAGGGTAACTCATTACTATCTTTGAAGGGTTCTAATTGGTTCTCCAAATTGAATCTGTGATCTAATATGATTAGGATTTTTCCATAATAAATCAATAATTCATCAAGGAAAATGAACATGAGTCTAATATCTCATTCCATTCCTTCATGAAAGCAGTGTTTCTTATCAGAAGTTGGGTAGACCTCACAACCTCTCGACATGCGTGTTTAATAACGGTGATTTTCTAATATTTGCTCAGTGTGGTTACCTCCCACCACTGTTTGCTTCAACAGTGAGAGCATGTTCAACCGAGTCAATATTGGATGGAAATTATCCGTTTCATTCTCTGTAATATGTATAGAGTTTGGGTCATTAAAAATATGATCCACATTGGCACTTCTACGTGCTCTAAAGGAAAATAAAGAGCTCATTTTAGAGCAAAATGTGAGTGTAGGATAGGGTTCCCCCTCTTAACAGGGTAATTGTTACATTGTTATTCCATTAGCGCTTTGTTACACACCTTTTTTCTTTTATCTGTATTTGTACATTTTGTGTTAGCTGCTTATTTAATTATTTATATCCTACACTGAAAATTGAGGGCAAAGCCGGGTCTCTAGTTGGTTTATAATATTATTTAATATCCTACACTCACATTTTGCTCTAAAATGAGCTCTTTATTTTCCTTTAGAGCACGTAGAAGTGCCAATGTGGATCATATTTTTAATGACCCAAACTCTATACATATTACAGAGAATGAAACGGATAATTTCCATCCAATATTGACTCGGTTGGAACATGCTCTCACTGTTGAAAGCAAACAGTGGTGGGAGGTAACCACACTGAGCAAATATTTAGAAAATCACCGCATTCCGAGAGGTTTGAGGGTGTCTAAGTCACCAACTTCTGATAAAGAGAACACTGCTTTCATGAAGGAATGGAATGAGATATTAGACTCATGTTCATTTTCCTTGATGAAATTATTGATTTATTATCGGAAAAAATCTCTAATCATATTAGATCAGCAGATTTCAGATTTGGAGAACCAATTAGAACCCTTCAAAGATAGTAATGAGTTACTCCTATTGGAACCCACCATCAAAAAAAGACTAGACCAAATGGAATTAGAAATAGTCCAAACTAAACAAAGAAAGTTCTTTAGGGACAAAACAGACTATGACACGGGATGTCAACGTACATGGAATAAGAAATTGAAAGAAAGTTCTAACACCAAACAATCAAGAAGAGTAGAGACTAAACCAATTCTGCCAGTACAGACATTAATAAAAAGTACAAGGGCATAAAGGTCCAAACCAGCTCAAAAAAGTAATGCTACTGTTTTAAAAAAACCTAGCAGTAACATTTTGGTTCCTAGCCAAACAACCCAGGTTTTATTACCTATACACAACAAAAACCTTTACCTTCAACAGAAAAAAGCTAAAACGGTACGACCTGTTAACAAAGTCACAACAAGCACCTATTGTTACAAGTAATAAATATACTGTGTGACCGATATAGAGTCAGGAAGTGAGACAGACAGTGTTTCAATACACACTTACCCACCCCTGTTAACAAGACTAATTTCTCTTTTTAGAGTGGAGGAAGGAGAGGGACCAATTTTCCCAGGTAGAAATCATCAAACCTCATGTGGACCCTATTCCGACTCTAAACTACAAGAAAAGAAAAACAGGGCCAGAGGAAGAAAGAAGAGGAGGTATTGGTAGAACTAGATTTAAACAGACCCAAACAAGAATCCAACATCTTTAACATTAGTCAGCACACCTTGACTAATTTAGAAAGGCGAGTCCTAGGGAAAGGACTCACCTTTGCTCCAGTTTGTGGTCCCAATAGTTTTAACCTATACATAGACGTCCACAAATTTGCTAGGAAATTGGCCTTAAAAAGTATTTTATTAGGGATGCCATATCCAGCCAAATTGGTACCAACCAAGAGGCAAAAAACAGATATACCATCATCTCGCTTTTAAAAGGAAATCAACCTTTTATCCCAAATTTGCTCAGGGGCATCTAGTAAGTTCTTTTGTCGATATGTATGGTCACTAAAGATCTGGAAGATTCCAGTCGATCATTTTAAATTAAAAATGACAATTTGAACTCAAAAGAAAAAGAGGCCTTGCACACTTTGGAGACTAATGAATTGTTAGTTATAAAACCTGCTGACAAGGGGGGAGGTATAGTGGTAATGGATAGATCTTATTATATGGCTGAGTCCAAAAGATTGTTGGACGACAAACAGCCACTTACCCCCTCCTCAATGATCCCCTTGATCAATATCAAAAGATCTAGAGGCTCTGCTTGACACTGGCTTGAAAAGTAGAGCCATTACTGAAGATGAGGCAGCTTATCTAGCATACCACATCCACGTACACCTTTATTTTATTTTATACCCAAAATACACAAACACACTCACGTCACCACCGGGTAGACCTATTATTTCTGGTATTTCATCTTTATCTTCCAATTTATCTCAATTTATTGATTATCATTTGCAGCCTTATGTAATACATAGCAAGTCCTATTTGAGAGATACGACCCACATACTCCAAATCCTAAGGGCAGCCCAATTATATACTGGTAACAGCGGACGTCAAGTCACTGTATACAATTATAGACCATCAGTTGGGCTGCAGGGCAATATCTCAAAAATTGGATTCCACTACCCAACTAACATCTGTTAAAAAACAATTTTTGATTGACAGCATTTTTTTCATTTTAACCCATAATTATTTTACTTTCAACTCACTTTTTTATAATCAAGTATGTGGAACCGCGATGGGCACCAGGTTTGCCCCAAGTTATGCAAACCTTTTATGGACAGTTGGGAAGAAAGTTCAATTTGGAACAAATGTCCATATGGGGCAGACCTGGTGCTCTGGAAAAGTTTATATAGATGACGTTATATTCATCTGGTCCGGCGGCGAAGCATTATTACAACACTTTTTTTCTTATTTGAATAATAATGATAAAAATCTTGAGTTCACTTTAATCAACAGTGCAGAGCACATTGATTTTTTAGATTTAATATTATATCACCAATCACACTCTACACACTAAAACATACTTCAAGCCAGTGCAGGCAAATACCTACCTGAGAGCCGACAGTTCACATGACCCATTGTGGATAAAGAATATACACGAGGGGGCCAGTTTCTCCGCTTGAGACGCAATTGTTCCGATATTGGTGACTTTGCGTTACAGGCGGAGGAACTGAAGTGCAAGTTTCTAGTAGGAACTACCCAGAGCAACCTTTAGATGAGGTATCAATCATGTTACCAACATGAAAAGAGAGGATCTTCTGGTTTATAAGAAAAAAGATTTGAAAAACAATTTTTTTGAAAAGGTCCCATTTATTACACAATATAATGGCATGGCACCAAAAATCAGAAAAATAATCAAAAACAAACTGGCCAATTCTACTGAGGGATAGTGTTCTAGCAGGAGTTCTACCTGTGAAACCGCAAATTATATTTACTAGGGCGTCCAATTTAAAATCTAGGGTAGCTCCTAGTTGTCCACTGATTCATTTTAAAGAGAATAGAGTTGTGTTGAATAAAGGTTTTTTTAAATGCTCCAAGTGTATGGCGTGTGCATACAGTAGTAATGCTAAGAGTTTTAAATATAACGTCACTAAGATAGAACATCCTATCAAGTCACATATAACTGTCATATGTGTTTTGTCTATATCTGTTACAATGTCCTTGTGGCCTGCAATATGTGGGAAGGACCGGAGAGAACATACCAGAGGAGAGTGTATGAACACATATACAATATCAAAAGAGGAATGATAACCCATAGCGTATCCCACCATTTCTCACACATCATGTGATAAAAATCCTAGCGGTCTTAAATGTCAAGCTATTGAGACAATTCCTGCTAGTGCAAGAGGTGGGTGATAGATTACAAAAATCTAGTATGCGTGAGAGGCTTACTGGATATACGAGCTTAAAACATTATCACCTCAAGGGTTAAATATAGACTTTGAGCTAGGAGCGTTCTTATAACATCAGGCGTATGTTTTTTTATTCCTGCACCCTTTGAATGGGGTTTTTTATATATATATATATATATATATATATATATATACTATATATATATATATATATATATTTTAATTATTTTATTTACTCTATGTTCATTGCCTATGCCATTAACTTATCCATCCACTACTATCTTTTTATGTCATGTTAAATGTTGTGTCATGCTGTTTTTTTATGTTTGCAAAGCTGAATCAAATGTCAGTGATCTATTAAGCTAATTGGTGATCCCATTGACTGCCTGATTGACAGACCAATCGGAGCCAAGCTAAGGATATATACCAGGGCTCACTGCCATAACTTTATATCCCTGAGGAAGTGTGGTTACCCACACGAAACGCGTTAGGGCTGTTTATTCTATTTTGGACACTTGTGAGTACAAGCTGTTATATCGCTGAGCGCTTTTGTTGAGCGAAGTAGGGGCAAGGAGGTGCGGATCGCCATTTCCCTGAGGCTCTCACTGGATTCACCAGTCCTGACGTCAACACCGGCGACGTCATTTCCGGTTTCGGCGCAACGGAGACGTCATTTTCGGTCCTCACCAGTAAGGAGCAACAGAGGGAATACACGGCACCTGAGAACCCTGCGACCCCCCCCCACACGTGGATTTCGGCTCACATTGACTTATGCGAATCTTACATCTGCCGTCCTGTGAGTGTTATTCAGATTTTAACCCACCGGAGCGGCATATCAGCAACCTGTCCTACTTTTTATTTTCAGTTATAATAAATTAACTTTATCACCAGCTTTGCTTTAATGTTGTTGTCTAGTTGTGTCTGTCTGTCTTGTCCCCCTGTGTCAGCCAGCTTGCATTTTATGTCGTGTAATCTGTTTAGCTGTGTTGCACTAAATTCTCTCTCTTTTATTTCTGTTCCACATCCCCTGCATGAATCCTAACGGAGCACTCAAAGATTCAGTGACTGTAGCACATCTTGGAATTGGGACTATTACTACTGGACTTCCATCCATTGTGGACTGATCAGGCGCCGGTATCTCTCATCATTTATGGTTCATCTGATTGTACTATCAGTTCACCAGGTGCCTATCTACCAATAGGGTTCCCCTCTTAAAGGGTACATTGTTATTCCATTAGCGCTTTTTTACATCACCTTTTTTTCTCATTGAAGAGACTCTTGGTAATATGGGCTCAAATGTTACTGTTTTGGTCTTAAAAAAAACTAGATCTCAACAGTTTTGGTGCTTGGAGCTTATCACTCTGCATTTCTGTGCATAGGAATAAGTTCCTGATAATTCAATAGTTCAGTATCATGCAATTGGACACCGTATTTAGTAAGAACTTTGTTCTAGCAGGCAAACTGCTCTTTAGAGCTAGTGCGCGAAGAAAATAACAACACATAAAACTGATGGGGTTTCCAACTCCCTTACCCAATCCTCAGGACAGGGAGAAATCCACGACTTGCAGCTGCCTGTTAGGTAGCTTGGAGAAGTAACGTTCCCATTGTAGATGTAGATACGTCCAGCCTGAGTACCAAAAAGTGACGTTATGTCATCAGCCCTCAGAGGTGATGTCAGAATGACTTAATTGAAAAATGGAATTCATGTGACTGTGCAGCCCAACATCCAGCATATTAGTCAATTTTTATAGGCCTATTTAAAACATGCTATATTTCCACAGGAGTCCACTTTTAGCTAAACATGTTTCCTTTATATTAACATATTGAGACACAATAAAAGTAATTGCCTGTTCCTTATATAAAGTCACTAAAATACTTCACCCCCCAAAAATGTACGTGCTTCATAATAATGACTATAATGACACTGAATATCTTCATACATCTCGAGCCACACAAGGTCCTTTCTACATTATCTTTTCTTGGGGTTGAGGAGGAGCGCAGGATATGCTCGTGATATGCAAAAAATAAAGATATATATAGTGCAGATGGTAGATCACTGCTAAAAAGATAATCAATATAGGAAAATGAACTCACAAAAATCATATAATGTTACTGCATGTCAGAGATCCATCTCTATCTGACTGGAGCCCTTGTATAGCTGGGGTCAGGATCCTCTCAGTGAAGTGGTTGATAGCAAATAAAAGAAACCACAAATAGTGCATACTGTATGAAAACTATAAATATGTATTATTCACAAATATTAAGGAAACTCACATTTCCATAAATAAGATGGGTGGTGGAGAGAACCGCCGATAGTAGGGTGGTGAAGGTGGAGCTGCTGCCCGGTGCTCACTTGCACCTCACGTGTAGTTCGCATCAGTCTCTGCCATCGCGTCACTCCGGTTTCGCGTACGGGTGAGGGCGGGGAAGCCAAAATGGGTCTGGTAACAGCAGTAGATTGCCAGTCCTTCAGTGCGCAAATCTCTCCAAAAACATCTACGCGTTTCGCACACTGCTTCGTCAGGAGTATGATTGTATGGGTGTGTCTGTGTCATATATAGGCCCATCAATTAATTGAAAGAATTGTATTTAATTTTAACCCCCTCAGCGCTCACACTAGCGCGAGGTCCAAAACCCATAGGGTAAATACATACATATATACATGGCTAAATGATCATTATTAAACTTGCAACATAATAAAAAAATTGTTTAAAAAACATGATATATGGGTATCTATATTGTATAATTAAAAAATAGTATATACCCACTAAATGTTCATATAGACTATGCTAGGAATAACTAAATGTGATAGAAGTAGAGAGGTAGATGAGAAGGAGGAGAGAGGAGAGACATAATTAATATTCAATAATAATGATATAAATGTATATTTTAATGTTTTATAAAGAACCTTAGTATAAAATACAAAAATTAAATATATTTATCGGTACAAAGGGAGAGTAAAACACTAGAATAAAATATATCCGTAATTAGCATATATTTAAAGGACAGTTTAAATGGACTAAAAAAATATATAATTTAATGTATTAATAAAGACTAAAAATGCACCAATATCAATATCTACATTAGACCTAGGGGGGACATGGTCTGCATTTTTGGGATCCAGTATGTTTCTCTTCTGGCCAGACTATTTAGCCTATTGCCCCCCGCCAGTGTGTTAGTGACTTGTTCTATACCTATATAAGATAGGTATTTCGGGTCAGAGTTATGGAAATGTAAAAAGTGTTTGGATGTTTATGGCTGATGAGACCTTCTTGATGTTGCCCAAGTTCCAATATGCGGGTGCGTATTGGTCTTGATGTACGAACTATATACTGTAACCCGCATGGGCCTTGCAATAAATATATACATAATCCGATTTACAATTTATGTAACTTTCTAATTAAAAGTCCCTGTTGTTTTGAAGTAAAATTAAACTTATCCTTTGCTTTGTATTTACAGTGCCGTGCATGAATAGCAGCCATAAAAGCCTATTGGTATACAACCAAGTGCTAGTGTGTCTTCTTTTCTGGTTTTAAATGTAGTTGGTGCCAATTTATTCTTGAGATTTGGGGCTCTTTTGAAAAGGATTGTGGGTTTCTGGAATGTGGCCCCTAAGAACGGGGTCATTTTTTAAAATATGCCAATGATTGCAAATGATTTTTTTTATTCCATTTGCATCTTTATTGTAAGGTGTAAGGAATGACATACTATAGTCTGTTATATTGTTAGTAGTTTGATCTTTGGTTTTATCTAAAATAATT
The DNA here is from genome assembly GCA_036426205.1 of Ascaphus truei. Lineage (NCBI taxonomy): Eukaryota > Metazoa > Chordata > Amphibia > Anura > Ascaphidae > Ascaphus > Ascaphus truei. Next base: position 22,612 of record WSYH01008094.1, on the reverse strand, counting down.
CTTCTCTTTGGATAAATTACTTTTTCAACAGCTTTTTTAAAACATGTTCATTATAGTTGTTTTAAATCTGTTTAGGAGGATCTTGACTGTTGTTGATATGCTAACATCTTCATGGGGGATTGGGAGGGAGAGTTCATAGACCCCCCATGATCTCGGTTGCAACCTCGTCTATAGGCTAGATTTATTGATGACGTGATATTCATATGGAAAGGGAGTGAGGAAGAGCTATATAATTTTCTTTGGGGCCCTAGAAAATAATGACCGTAAATTTCATTTACTCACAAATGGAGCAAACATGAGGTAGAGTTTTTAGATTGTCATTTTTATTGAAAATAGGGAGTTGAAAACAAAAGACCTTTTCAAAAAGGTCGAAGCAACAACTTATATTGGAAAACAGCTGTCATAATCACAATGGATAAAAAACATTCCCTATGGGCCACTGCGAAGAATTAAAAGAAACTGCCGTGAAGCAAGCAATGTATCAAACAACAGTCAAAGATCCTCCTAAACAGATTTAAAGACAGAAAACTATATGAAAATGTTTTAAAAAAGCTGTTGAAAAAGTAAATTAGTCCCAGAGAAGGAATTATTGATTAGAAAACCAAAGATCCAACTACTAACAATATAACAGACTATAGTATGTCATCATTAACCTTACAATAAAGATGCAAATGGAATAAAAAAAAATCATTTGCAATCATTGCATATTTTAAAAAATGACCCCGTTCTTAGGGGCCACATTCCTGAGAAACCCACAATCCTTTTCAAAAGAGCCCCAAATCTCAAGAATAAATTGGCACCAACTACATTTTAACAAGAAAAGAAGACACAACCAGCACTTGGTTGGATAAACCAATAGGCTTTTATGGCTGCTATTCATGCACGGCATGTAAATACAAAGCAAAGGATAAGTTTATTTTACTCACAAAAACAACAGGGGAGACTTTTAATGTAGAAGTTACATAAATTGTTAAATCGGATTATGTAATATATTATTGCAATGCCCATGCGGGTTACAGGATATAGTCGTACATCAAGACCAATACGACCCGCATATTGGAAATGTGTGGCAACATCAAAAAGGTCTCATCAGCCATAACCTATCCAAACACTTTTTACATTTTCAAACTCTGACCCGAAATACCTATCTTATATAGGTATAGAACAAGTCAATAAACACTGGCGGGGGGGGGGCAATAGGCTAAAAGCTGGCCAGAAGAGAAACATACTGGATCCAAAATGCAGACCATGTCCCCCTAGGTCTAAATGTAGAGATTGAATGGTGCATTTTTAGTCTAATTATTATACATTAAATATATATTTTTAGTCCATTTTAACTGTCCTTTAAATATAGCTAATTAGGGTATATTTTATTTCTAGTGTGTTTACTCTCCCTTTGTACCGATATAAATATATTTAATTATTGTATTTTTACTAAGGTTCTTTTATAACATTAAAATATACATTTTATCATTATTATTGAATATTAATTATTGTCTCTCCTCTCTCTTTCCTCCATCTACCTCTAACTTCATACACAGTTAGTGTATTCTAGCATAGTATATATGACATTTTAGTGGGTATATACTATTTTTTAATTATACAATATAGATAACATATATCATGTTTTTTAAACAATATTTTTATTATGTTGAAGTTTCAATAAAGATCATTAGCCATGTATATAGTATGTATTTACCCTATGGGTTTTGGACCTCGCGCTATGTGAGCGCTAGGGGGGTAAAATTAAATACGAATTCTTTCTAATTAATTGAGGGGCATATATATGACACAAGAGCACACCAACAAATCATACTCCTGACGAAGCAGTGTGCGAAACGCGTAGCGTTTTTGGAGAGAATTTGCGCACTGAAGGACTGGCAAACTACTGTGTTACCAGACCATTTTGGCTTCCCGCCCTCACCCGTGACGCGAAACCGGGAAGTGACGTGACGGCAAGGGACTGATGCGGAACTACACTGTAGGTGCAAGTGAAGCACCGGGCAGCAGCTCCACACTCACACATACTATCGGCGGTTCTCTCCACCACCCATTATTTATGGAAAATGTGAGTTTCCTTATCATTTGTGAAAATACATATTTATAGTTCATATACAGTATGCACTATTTGTGGTTTCTTTATTTGCATATCAAACCACTTACTGAGAGGTATCCTGACCCCAGCTATACAAAGGGCTCAGTCAGAGAGAGATGGATCTCTGACATGCAAGTAAACATTACGATTTTTGTGAGTTTCATTTCCTATATTGATTATATTTTTTAGCAGTATCTACCTCGGCACTATATATCTTATTTTTGCATATATAACGAGCATATCCTGCGTCCTCCTCAACCCAAGAAAAGAAAATTTTACATCCTGGGACTTGGAACTGTCCCATCAGAGGAAGTTGAGCTGCTCTTGTTACACTATATATTCATATTCACTTTGTGGTGTAAAGTTTATTTGTGTACTAAAGGTGGTGTCCACTAATACACCAATTTAATACTATTTGGAAGCCGCCCAGTCCACTCACTTTCCCCATCCCCCACCCACTGTCACGTACTGTCCTTTCTACATTAGCCACACTGTATGGAACCTTTAGTTGTAGTTTCTATTAATGGTGTGTGCATGGCTTACTCCACTAGAAAAATATAAGTAGTCATATAAGTGGAGGGCTCAGTGAAGGTACTGAATCTGATTTTGAAACAGAGGAGCCTGGTTCAAATCCCATGTGCATCAGGCTAAACAGGGCAGGGCTGTACCTGTAAAATTCTATGTACAGCTCTGCATACATCATGTTATATTGAACTATGAAGTGCTGTGATTACCATTGGGAAAAAGAAGCATGAATTAAATTAAAATATTTTGGAGGGAGTCAGATGTATACAGTGGTGTGGGGGCGGTAGGTGCCAGTAGCTTGGTATTAGGGGATACCGTGTATAGAAAAAAGCTTTAAACATTTTAAAATGTGTAGTCATACTATCCTTTGTTCTTGATTTATTTGTGTCGATTCAGGAAATGTTCATGCACAATATAATATACAAAATACAACAATAAAAGAATATATTAACTTGACTTCCAACTACAATATCTTAAAGCAAGTTATAATGGTCCTTCTTACCAAGCCCATCATTATCCAGATCACTTAAATGTACATCACTCCAAAGAGAGAAAACGCCCTGTCTCCACTGAAAGTTGCTTAGAGGTGATGGAGCAGTTCCTTGCTTTAAGCTCATATATTATAGCTGCCCCAGCATGGTGCAGCTCTCTTGGTATGAAGCGATCTTGGAGGTGATAACTGCAACAATCCAGGTACAACAGTGGTGTGTGTAAGCAGATACATGTCACCATTGGAATCAAGCTTGCACACAAATGTGATATATTGGTTCCAGATGAACAGAGAAGAGCAAGTTTAGTCCCACTTCAAAAAGTTGGAGAAGAGGCAGTAAGTTGTTGATATCTAAAGTCCAGCAAACTTACAAGATCCGAGGCATCTTATAAATACTGGGGAGGGGGGAGATCATATCAGCAACCTAAACAGATTGTGTGATTAAGGTAATAGATCAGAGTGGAGCAGTAGATGTAGCTTACCTAGATCTATAGTAAGGCATTTGGCAGTATCCCACACAGAAGACCGATAAACAAATTGCAAAGCTGGGATTGTACTTTATGGTGATTATTGAATAAGACATTGGTTGAAGGTAGGAGATAGAGTTGTAATAACGAGAGTATATTCAGAGGAGGGGAAGATGACCGCAAAGATCAGCAAAAGGGTTGACACTGCAGGGGGTCGGTAAGCAAAATGAATAATGATTTTGGTAGATGTGAGCAATGGTCAAAAGTGTGACAAAAAGTAAGAATATAAATATCTCAGACCCTTTTAGTACTGTATAACCAAACCAGACTTCTTTTCCATAGTTTATAATTTTAAACCCCTACTTGTGATAAAAGTGCATTGTGGGTAGAAGTGAAAACTGTGTATGTGATTAAAGGAATTTTAGGTTCCTTTAACTTTGTTTAACATGATAAATTGCATAGACTGCTGTTTCTCTGTCTTCACCAACGGTACCTCCTGGCTTCTATCTATTCTCCCCTAGTAGGGTTAGAGAGATGTGCAGCTGGTGGCCTTTGGACGGAGAGAGGGGGGGGGGGGGGATGAGTCTTCCATGTATTATATATTTTCTTTTTCTGCTTAAACTGCTAGAATAGCCAATAGTATAACAAGTAACTATGTAGATATGTAGATGCTAAGATACCAAGTAAGGCACCCAATGTTGTATACATACTGACATTCTGAAATGATGATTACGCCTCTTGCTTAGGGTATAAAATAGACTGTAGGGGCTACAAAAAAAGGTGATTTCTGCGCGCAACAGCCAAAAGGGGTCCCAAACAAGTTGTATTAAAAATATTGCTTATTGATCCATCTAAAAAAAAGTGGATAAACATACTCCTTATAACCCATTCAAATCGCCTATTTTCACGCACAGGTAATGACGTAGCTCTGCCCACACTGCGTCATCACGTCCCTCAAGCACGCCCCCAAGCGATCCGAACCATCCCGGAGTGCCAAACCCTCCCGGATAGCCACATAAGCATCTTGGCGCTGAGGAAGAGACCCCAAGCCCCCATATTTACCATCATGGAACCGCTATTTCGGTGAGCGCGGCGGAACGGACACTTCCCGTTTGTCGCGTCATCACTGTAGGCGGCTCCCTATGGCCCACATGGGAACTCGGCTCCACCCAATATCACGTTATAATGCAGGAAGGCTAAAAAGTTAGGGAGCGCCTACAGTGATGACGCGAGAACGGGGAAGTACAGTACTCCGTTTCCGCGCGCTCACCGGAATAGCGGTTCCATGATGGTAAATATGGGGGCTGGGGTCTCTTTCCACAGCGCCAAGATGCTTATGTGGTATACGGGGAGGGGTTGGCACTCGGGATGGTCGGAGCGCTGGGGGCGTGCTTGAGGGGAGCGTGATGACATACACAAGTGTGGGCGGAGCTACGTCGTTATCTGTGGCGCGAAAATAGGCAATTTGAATGGGTATATAAGGAAGTATGTTATGATCGTATACTCCTTGATAAAGTGTTTTCAACACGAAACGCGTAGGAGGGTGTGCGCCTCCACTTTTTTAGATGGATCAATAAGCAATATTTTTAATACAACTTGTTTGGGACCACATTTGGCGTTTGCGCCAGAAAATAACTTTTTCTCAGATCTATTCTCTACTCCAGCTGCACGCTTATCAGGACTTCAGGTTTAAGAGATTTCTGTGAGTACTTCTTATTCATGATTACTCAATGTGAGTCCAGGGGGCATCCCAATGAGGGTCTGATGGGGTTTTTGTAGCCTTACACCTTACCCTTCAGGGAATTATTGGCCCACTTGGGTACTTTACTACTACAAGCAGGTTATCATATCTTTCCCAGTCCTGTTTTCTGCATATATATTGAAGGGATACAGTGGAAGCGCCATTGTACTTGAATTTGGGACTGCTTAGGGCTACAACATCAGTGCATTTGTGTTAATCGGAACAGAAATATTTGGACTGAATGAAAGTGTCACTGTTGCTTGCGCTGGAGTCAATATTAAAAGTGTCCGACAGATTGTTTCTCCTAAACTCAAAGTGGACTTTGTTCTTCCACACAACACACTGTAATGCCAAAAAGTGCAAAATAAAGCACCATGGGTCACAAAAGTCCAAAGGCAGAACACAGGATAATGGCATATATTATGTCAACTACTATAGAGAAAGGGACCTTGGAGTCATTATTTCAGCAGACAAAAGTATGCAAGCAATGTAACAAAGCAACGTGGAAAGCCAGGATGTTGGATGTACAGTAGGTTGTATAGGGAATACAAAAAAGGGGGGGAAAGCACACAACTGATAGTGTAGTATTAAAATATATTCAGGTTATAGAAAATGGTGGTAATATAGCACTGTAGGAGATGTGTGCGGCCGGTTTAAAAACAGGAGATGTTTTTAAGGGAAAATCAAATAGGCTTTAATTACCTTCAAAACAAACAGCTTGGCATCAGCAAAACAGGGGAAAGGAAAACAAACAGACCTAACTCCTACATGGAGCTTTTAACTACACAGCTTACCTGTCTAGGGGTTAGGGCTAAGCCCCTTACCAACAAACGACAAAATAGGGCGAAGGTCAGTTACCTTCGGCTAGTGTAGGGGCCCTGAAAGTCCTTGGCAGGGCTCATTTTCACAGAAGCCTGCTCTTTAGTTGTCCAGTGTTTGTGTCTGGATCAGAGAGAGTCATCCTTTGTGATCTCTCCAGCGGTCCAGGGTGTTTCCATGACTAGAGATCACAAGATTGCTTCAAGCAGGCTTTTTAAACTCTCTTAACGAGGCAGGTGGAAACTGGTTAATTGCCTCATGCTGCAGATTACCCAGCTCCTGCGGACTCAACAGCTAGAGACAGGCTTTCCTTGTAAAGCCTCAGGACAGAGGAAAAGACCCTGTCACATGCCAAGCATAGGAATATGAAACCATGAGGTGGGTTCTCCAGGAATGGACAGACCTTCGTGCTGGCATCTATTCTGGACACCGTGGCAGTCAGAGGTAGTTAAACCATGATCCCCAGAGCATTGTTGAATGCTTCTATCTTCAGGCAAACACCTGCAGTCCATCAAGCAAGGGAAGGTGTGCTGCAACATGCGGCAATGACGGCCAAGGAAAATTATTACTCTCTCCCTCCACCTCAATCGCCTTGCTTTGGTACATATACTGATGGTGTCTCCAGCGAATCGCCACAGGAAACAACCAGAACGGCCAAGAGCCTGTTCTTTGCAGTTAGTGGGGTCTGTGGTCTGGAGAACCCACCCTTCTGGTTTTTTTACATTCTAATGCTTATTATAACTTACCTTTAATACGTGCATATACTGAGAGGCACATGTTTTGTGTGAAGGTGTTATATCGAATTGCATTGTGTACATTTATTTATAACATTACATTGGTTCCAGCCAAATTACATTATAAATACCCTTGTTATAAACATTACTGTATATCTAGCTCCCTTTGTTGGCCTGCAGCCACGTGTGGGGGAAGGTATATAGAAGGAGGACTCAGGCCCGCCTCAGCAGTAGGTGTTAGGTCTATGGTAAATTAGAGGAGTTACATATTTTAAGAGTGTCAACAGGTACAGAAGGGCAAATATTTTAGAGCAGGGGGTGCGCAAACTTTAGTCTGTGCCCCGCATACTCTCTCACCTACTCGCCTCGCCCCCCCCCCCCACCTGTCGCTTCGGTGCTTTCTGACATCACAACGTCATATGACTCCGCTGCGTCATTTGACGCAATGCGATGAATCACCAGAAGCCACCGGGGACAATGTAAGTGACATACAGGGCCTCGCGCACTCCTCGGCATTTTAATTTAAATGCTTGGGAAGAGCCTCTGTTAAGCGTTGCGACCCCCTCCCCAGAAATCTCGCTCGCGCCCCTGTTTTAGAGAACAAAAAGTGATAAAACAAGAGGTCATGCTTGAAGCTGAGGGTGGCATGATCTAGGGGAAATTGGAGGAGTAATTCTTCATAGAAAGGGGAGAAGATTCCCAACAGGTTTTCAGCAGATAGGACAATGGGCAGACATATGTTTATGCTTATTTTACAAACAGTGTAAATGCTGTATGACACAATAATATAGACAAATAAATAATGCATGTGGGCTAACTGGTTTCTTTCCTTAGTAACTAGGTGCCTAACTCTGGGCAAAACGTGACAGCAAAGTATTGCATAAAGTAACATCCAATAATACAGCGGTTTTGCAATGACAAATTTGAGTTCCTGAAGACCCCTCACAAATGAACATTAATTTGTGTGCCAGATTTATTCAGTATTCAAACTTGCATAGTCATGTCCAGTAGAATGTACAGAGTCCTTGGTGTCATTATTTATGCTTTGGGATGCAATGTGGAACATCATGGACAAATCTGTGAATATGAATATAATATAATATTCAGAAGAATAAAGGTCCGCGAGGGGGGGGGGGGCTGAAAGTTGGGATGACAAAAAGTTAAAGTATGTGTCACAGATACTGCACGCTATACTTACTACACACTAATATTTTCATTGCTTTGATGATGCACCCCCACTTTAGTTTAACACTATGTGGGCTTGGGCCATTGATGATTACGGTTGTATTATAGAAGGTGTAATTAGGCAGACATACCCTGTGTAGGCGCACCAAACCAACGAAAAGTGTACGGACTCCATCGAATGATATGACTCCACTCGCAAATGATGATCCCAGTTTACTCTGTTCCTGCAAATGGTCAAATACAAGTAGCTATTCTGTTCATGTTAGCCCTTCAAAGGAATATAAAACAAACAGCATTTTTATTTACTAGATTAAATGTTAAAGCGTCAGTCCACGCTGTCAGAACTGAGGGGGACACCAGCGCAGACGCACATGAGGTTGCAGTTCATGCTGCGCAGAAGCACACAACAACTTGATTACAGAGCCATTATTTCATTCTGGAAAAACACTGTGAATGCACCCTACCCTGGGATTTGGGAGGACATGGTCCCTGGCAGACTCTAGTGAACAAATAATTTGGTGGAAGTGGGGGATCTCGAAGGTAAATCCAATACAGTCTGCCACCAAGAGAATCTTGTTTAATGATGTAAAAAAAAAATTTATCATTCAGAAAATAATTACGCTTTAAAGCAGCAATCTCCTCAAATCAAGTTGTGTGTTTGTTTTTTATATTGAACCAGATGGTTTTCCTGGCAGAACCGCTACCATCAAAGCTCCAGGGAGAAACCAAGATGGGCTGGGGGTAGCTAAAAGAAGCTGCAATGTCATCTTAAGATGTCATGGCTTTCTAATTGTTCTAGAAGCAGTGGTGCGCAATCTGGGGGCGCAAGATTTCGGCGGGGAGCGCAGAATTACAGAGGCCGCGGCTCATTCCCCAAAGCATTAAATAAAACTCGCGGGGATCGAGTGAGGGATCACTGCAAAACTTCACTTACCTTGTAGTCGGGAACGTAGTGTCAAATACGCAGGGGAAGGAGGGGGCACGAGCAGGCGGAGAGAGGACAGAGGGCGCAGATTGAAAAGTTTTGTGCACTTGTTGTAGAGAGAGGCTGACTGCAGTGGCCATATTGTTTCTCCAGGACAAGAGGTCTTGTAAGGGACTTTCAAAATTAAATATATCAGGAACTGGGGGGCCATAGCTTGAAGTACTGTGGTTCGGTTCAGCTCCGGATTATAGATCTAATTTTTTCCGAATGAAGGGTAAAATATATATATTATATAATATTATAGAAGATATATTTGTAAATATAAATAATAAAATAAAAAAACAAGCAGCAGAACAGTGATTCCTGTTTTAAATACTGGATTTTCTGAAACTAGCTATTAATGTGACGAATGAGTTGTACAAAGAGACGGAGAATGGCAAAAACGGGCAGATAATAAACTTGTAATAAAGATTTGGGGCCATATTACTAACAAGCGCTTCTCTATAAGACCTCGCAGCGTGGTTAGTATAAATGGCCCTGTATAGCCCATTTAAGTGAAGGTGCTATAAGATATCTTCTGGAACAGAAGGTGTCTTATGTTCAATCGAATGCGTGCCTTTGAGTCTTCAGCATGGAAGGCGAATCTTCTTAAATTGGTATGCCTAAAGTGAACAATTCTATAGTGCAGGGGTTCAACACTATTTTTGGTTAAGGAATCCTAAAATTAGACTGGGAAACTTCTGGGAACCCCAACCCTCCCTTCCTCCTCTCCGACATCCAACTGTTCCCTACCGCACCGTCCCTTCTCTCCCCCCCTTGTCTCTTTCCCCATCTCTGTTCACCTTTACACTCCCTCCCTCTTCACACCTTACGATCTATCCCTCCGCCATATGCTCTCCTCTTTACGATCTCTCCCTCTCCCCAGTCAGAGCCAAGCGGCCGTTGGAGGCGGTTTGAGGAGCGCAGCAACACAGCTGATTTCACGAAAGAAAGTCCGCACACGGCGTCACAGTCGGAGCACACAAAATAAACCACTTACTTAGTCCTACACGGCCTGCGTTGCTGCTGACTGCTACGGAGCCAGATTGATCCTTCCCATATCGGTGGATTGTTGGAAGGAACTGGTCCGTGACATCAGACGCCGCCCAACGTGCGGAGGAAGTATGAGGCGTGTGAAGCTGTTAGAGCCTTACGAGCTGCGTTGAACCATAGTGGTTAATGCTATTTTTCCTGGAGAATGTGAGTGTATGGAGCTCCTTGCTTCCGTTTTTTTTGTAAATTAATAACGGGTTGCACTATATTTACTTCTCTTTCCCACATATGTTTATCCATTACCTGATTCCACGGTGATTTTTTCCACCCCGGAGAGGAAGTTTTGCGCTTTGTCCTCCCCCAAATGTTACTTTGAGAGCTTGAGAAATCTCTCACACCAGGCTGCATCTCCTCTTGGTGATATTAATTTGGTTATAGGGTTTATTTATTTGTCTTATAATATTAAGTTGCGCTTACTTTCCTTGCACCACGGCCTTCAACAATGGACTGCCAGCCAGCACCCACAAGGATGGCCACTATCCTGGATCTGATTCCCCCCCTCCTCCCAAAAAAAAAAACCCAGTTCTCTCCTGACTTCGCTATTTCCACCTTTGCCTCTACTGTAACATCACCTAAGTTCATTATACTATCGCCAGTTCTCACTTCACTCATCTCTTAGATATGCAGAGACCTGCCTTCTATTAATAAGCCAGATTATATTGACGCCACTGCGCTCCTCTAGCTTTCTCTCTTGCTCCTCTACTGACTCTAAAACTCTGTGGATGAACTACAATCGCCCTCCATGTCCCAGTTTACTGACGTTCTCACCCTTATACCCAGACCCTGGCTAAAACTGCCCATACACGCATGCTCCACTCATGCCGGCTCTCTGAACGCCTCTGGAGGAAAATCTAAATACTCTTGCCAACTTCTTTCACTACAAAGGTATTTAATTAAGATGAGGTGAATGCCATTTGTCAAGGCATACCCTATATCCCCTAATATTCATACTTGACTCTTTTTTTCCTGTTGTTGCAGAGCTGGAAATGTAGCTTGTTGCTCTCCTCTCCCTTTATCAATTGCCCTTTTGACCCAATTCACCTCCATCTCCTTAAAAACTCTTCTCCCACTCATAATCCCAGACATTTACACATTTTCAACTTCTCCCTCAGCATCTGGTACTCATTCAACCACGCAGTGACCCGTACTCAAAAAATTAGCCGCTGATTCTACCTCTCTCCTAACTATCTCCCGTCTCCCTCCTGCCCTACTTTACTTCTAAACTCATTGAAACGCCTTGTATTTCTCTATTTGCTCCATTTTCTTACCTCATATCTTCCTAGATCTCTCCAACAGATTCTTTGCACTGTCACTCCACTTGAAACAGCACTCACCATAATAACCAATGACCATCATGATGCAAAGAACCAGGTAATTACACCTGCTTATTTTAATTGACCTCTTGCAGCTTTTGATACTGTTGGACCACACACCTTTCTTCTTACTTCACCTTCTTCCTACTCTTGATATCCTTAAACATAGCTCTTATCCTGGATCTCCGTTTCCTCCTTCCAACAGAATTCAGTGTCTCGTTTGCCAACACCTCATCCTCTGTTCAACCTCTGGGGTTGTTTACCCCAAGTGTATGTTCTGGGACACTCTTCTCCTTTCTTTTCTAAACACCTAGGGTTTACCTTATCACATCTTTTTGTGTTCAATATCACTTCTATGCTGGCGAACACCAAATGTAACTTTCAAACCCCTGACCTACACCTGCTGTCCAGACCAAAGTCTGATTGTCTCCTGCTATAGCATACTAGATGGCCTCGCAACTCAAACGACTATGTTGACCTTCGGGCCTCTCACATGTCTCCTCTGCAATCTATCCTAAAACACTGCTGCAATAATTCACTTTATTCTCTTCATACATCTGTCTCAGGTCTCCCCTGCTGTAATCCCTCTCCGGGCATCCATATCAAATTCTGTATACTACCAAATTCCCTGTAGCTATTTTAAGGCTATAACCCTTCTGGCTCTCCTTAACATTCAGGTTAATTTCCCCACACCATACACCGTGGCTGACCCTTGCGTTCTGCTAAAGGATGTCCTCTGTCTACCCTTTTGTATCTAAAAGCCCTCTCCTGTCTATAAACCTTCTCGCTTGCCCCAACCTCTGAAAAAAAGGCCCTTACCCCTCAATATCCGGAAGCACACTCTCTCTCCATTCTTAAGGCCTCCTATCTTAAAATACATTCTTTAATGAAGAATTGGGCAGCTCCCTGGCTTATATATAACATTTCTCATATGCCTTTAATCATGGAACCCTTTGACAGAGCACTGTCACTATTGCTCTAACTTCTCCCTACTTACCACTTGAGATTATCAAAAACTCTTCTGGGCAGGGGACTCCTCTCCTACGTTACTTGAGGTATGAAGTGGCTTACCATATGTGTGTATTCTTATGTTTCACATGTATACGTCTGTGAAGCGCTATGTCCTGGAGCCGCTATACAAACCAGACTATACAGTACACACATGTAATACATATTGTACAGACAGATATGTACCATTATGGAGTTGCCCTTCTTACTAAAAATGGCCCTTGTTTGTTGCAAAGTCCTCTACCCACGGGTAATAACAGCAGGAGACTTATTTTGCATACTACTGCACATGTTTTCTCTACTGAGTGCTTTAAAGAGATTTATAAAGAGCAGTGAGGACAGGCTATTGTGTCACTGTTATTAACTCCATGGTGTTTCTGTGTCCCGCCCTCTAAAGATATTGGGTTTCCGATTTACAAGCGTTGCTGGGGAGGGTGGTGATGAGCCATAGAACATCTTTGGCAGTATTTACTATGTGGTGATAAGTCATAAGACACCTGTGGGCCATAAAACCTGTGCATGGCAGTGTCTTCGCTAATATAGGCCCCGTTTCTGTGGTTTAGTTTAGCAGCTTAGTACATATGGACCCATAAGCCTTTTGGAAGTATGCGTCAGTCTCCGTGTTGCTTTAATTGCAGAAGCCGTCCAGGAAAAGTAGCAAATCAAAAACTTCATCTTAAATGCAGGCAAGATATTGCACGGACACGCCACCAGAATAGCAAAAAGACCTTGCCCAATGATGGCCTATGCCATTAACCTATCCATCCACTATCTTATCTGTTTTTATGTAATGTTAAATGTTGTGTCATGCTGTTTTTTTGTGTTTGCAAAGCTGAATCAAATGTCAGTGATCTATTAAGCTAATTGGTGTATCCCCTTGACTGCCCTGATTGACAGACCAATCAGAGCCAAGCTAAGGATATATATACCAGTTCTCACTGCCATAACTTTATATCCCCTGAGGAAGTGTGGTTACCAACACGAAACGCGTAGGGCTGTTTTATAAAATTTTGGACACTTTTGCTGAGTACAAGCTGTTATATCGCTGAGTGCTTTTTTCGAGCGAAGTAGGGGCAAGGAGGTGCGGATCGCATTTCCCTGAGACTTCACTGGATTCACCAGTCCTGACGTCACACCCGGCGACGTCATTTCCGGTTTCGGCGCAACGGAGACGTCATTTCCGGTCCTCACCAGTAAGGAGTAACAGAGGGAATACACGGCATCCTGAGAACCCTGCGACCCCCCCACACGTGGATTTCGGCTCACATTGACTTATGCGAATCTACATCTGCCGTCCTGTGAGTGTTATTCAGATTTTAACCCACCAGAGCGGCATATCACCAACCTGTCTTACTTTTTATTTTCAGTTATAATAAATTAACTTTTATCACTAGCTTTGCTTTAATGTTGTCTGTCTAGTTGTGTCTGTCTGTCCTGTCCCCCTGTGTCAGCCATCTTGCATTTTTATGTCTGTGTAATCTGTTTAGCTGTGTTGCACTAAATTCTCTCTTCTTTTATTTCATGTTCCACACCCCCTGCATGAATTCCTAACGGAGCACTCAAAGATTCAGTGACTGTAACACATCTTGGAATTGGGACTATTTCTACTTGACTTCCATCCATTGTGGACTGATCAGGCGCCGGTATCTCTCTTTTATTTATGCTGTTCATCTGATTGTACTATCAGTTTCACCAGGCTGCCTATCTACCAATAGGGTTCCCCCTCTTAACAGGGTACATTGTTATTCCCATTAGCGCTTTTTTACATCACCTTTTTTTCTTTTATCTGTATTTTGTACATTTTTGATGTTAGCTGCTTATTTAATATTATTTAATATCCTACACTCACAATTTGACGGGCAAAGCCGGGTCTCTTAGTTGGTTTATAATATTATTTAATATCCTACACTCACATTTTGCTCTAAAATGATCTCTTTATTTTCCTTTAGAGCACGTAGAAGTGCCAATGTGGATCATATTTTTAATGACCCAAACTCTATACATATTACAGAGAATGAAACGGATAATTTCCATCCAATATTGACTCGGTTGGAACATGCTCTCACTGTTGAAAGTAAACAGTGGTGGGAGGTAACCACACTGAGCAAATATTTAGAAAATCACCGCATTCCGAGAGGTTTGAGGGTGTCGAAGTCACCAACTTCTGATAAAGAGAACACTGCTTTCATGAAGGAATGGAATGAGATATTAGAATCATGTTCATTTTCATTGATGAAATTATTGATTTATTATCGGAAAAAATCTCTAATCATATTAGATCAGCAGATTTCAGACTTGGAGAACCAATTAGAACCCTTTAAATATAGTAATGAGTTACTCCTATTGGAACCCACCATCAAAAAAAGACTAGACCAAATGGAATTAGAAATAGTCCAAACTAAACAAAGAAAGTTCTTTAGGGACAAAACAGACTATGACACGGGATGTCAACGTACATGGAATAAGAAATTGAAAGAAAGTTCTAACACCAACAATACAAGAAGAGTAGAGACTAAACCAATTCCGCCAGTACAAGACATTAATAAAAGTACAAGGGCACAAAGGGCCAAACCAGCTCAAAAAAGTAATGCTACTGTTTTAAAAAAACCTAGCAGTAACATTTTGGTTCCTAGCCAAACAACCCAGGTTTTATTACCTATACACAACAAAAACCTTTACCTTCAACAGAAAAAAGCTAAAGAACGGTACGACCTGTTAACAAAGTCACAACAAGCACCTATTGTTACAAGTAATAAATATACTGTGTTGACCGATATAGAGTCAGGAAGTGAGACAGACAGTGTTTCATACACACCCTTACCCACCCCTGTTAACAAGACTAATTTCTCTTTTTTAGAGTGGAGGAAGGAGAGGGACCACATTTTCCCGGAGGTAGAAATCATCAAACCTCATGTGGACCCTATCCGACCTCTAAACTACAAGAAAAGAAAAACAGGGCCAGAGGAAGAAGAGGAGGTATTGGTAGAACTAGATTAAACAGACCCAAACAAGAATCCAACATCTTTAACATTAGTCAGCACACCTTGACTAATTTAGAAAAGCGAGTCCTAGGGAAAGGACTCACCTTTGCTCCAGTTTGTGGTCAATTTACTTTTTCAACAGCTTTTTTTAAAACATGTTCATTATAGTTTGTCTTTAAATCTGTTTAGGAGGATCTTTGACTGTTGTTGATATGCTAACATCTTCATGGGGATTTGGGAGGAGGAGTTCATAGAACCTATGCTAACATCTTCATGGGGATTTGGGAGGAGGAGTTCATAGAACCCCCCCATGATCTCGGTGCAAACCTCGTCTCATGGCATAGATTTATTGATGACGTGATATTCATCTGGAAAGGGAGTGAGGAAGAGCTATATAATTTCTTTGGGGCCCTAGAAAATAATGACCGTAATATTTGCTATATAATTTCTTTGGGGCCCTAGAAAATAATGACCGTAATATTTCATTTACTCACAAATGGAGCAAACATGAGGTAGAGTTTTTAGATTGTCATTTTTATTGAAAATAGGGAGTTGAAAACAAAGACCTTTTTCAAAAAGGTCGACAGCAACAACTTTATATTGGAAAACAGCTGTCATAATCCACAATGGATAAAAAACATTCCCTATGGGCCACTGCGAAGAATTAAAAGAAACTGCAGTGAAGAAGCAATGTATCAACAACAGTCAAAGATCCTCCTAAACAGATTTAAAGACAGAAACTATAATGAACATGTTTTAAAAAAAGCTGTTGAAAAAGTAAATTTGGTAGAACTAGATATTAACAGACCCAAACAAGAATCCAACTCTTTAACATTAGTCAGCACACCTTGACTAATTTAGAAAGGCGAGTCCTAGGGAAAGGACTCACCTTTGCTCCAGTTTGTGGTCCCAATAGTTTTAACCTATAACATAGACGTCCACAAATTTGCTAGGAAATTGGCCTTAAAAGTATTTTATTAGGGATGCCATATCCAGCCAAATTGGTACCAACCAAGAGGCAAAAACAGATATACCATCATCTCATGCTTTTAAAAGGAAATCAACCTTTTATCCCAAATTGCTCAGGGGCATCTAGTAAGTTCTTTTGTCGATATGGTCACTAAAGATCTGGAAGATTCCAGTCGATCATTTAAAATTAAAAATGACAATTTGAACTCAAAAGAAAAAGAGGCCCTTGCCCACTTGGAGACTAATGAATTGTTAGTTATAAACCTGCTGACAAGGGGGGAGGTATAGTGGTAATGGATAGATCTTATTATATGGCTGAGTCCAAAAGATGTTGGACGACAAAGCCACTTACCTCCCCTCCTCAATGATCCCCTTGATCAATATCAAAAGATCTAGAGGCTCTGCTTGACACTGGCTTGAAAAGTAGAGCCATTACTGAAGATGAGGCAGCTTATCTTAGCATACCACATCCACGTACACCTTTATTTTTTTATACCCAAAATACACAAACACCTCACGTCACCACCGGGTGACCTATTATTTCTGGTATTTCATCTTATCTTCCAATTATCTCAATTTATTGATTATCAATTGCAGCCTTATGTAATACATAGCAAGTCCTATTTGAGAGATACGACCCACATACTACCCAAATCCTAAGGGCAGCGCCAATATATATACTGGTAACAGCGGACGTCAAGTCACTGTAACAATTATAGACCATCAGTTGGGCTGCAGGGCAATATCTCAAAAATTGGATTCCTACCCACTAACATCTGTTAAAAAAAAATTTTTGATTGACAGCATTTTTTTCATTTTAACCCATAATTATTTTACTTTCAACTCACTTTTTTATAATCAAGTATGTGGAACCGCGATGGGCACCAGGTTTGCCCCAAGTTATGCAAACCTTTTTATGACAGTTGGGAAGAAAGTTCAATTTGGAACAACTGTCCATATGGGCAGACCTGGTGCTCTGGAACGTTATATAGATGACGTTATATTCATCTGGTCCGGCGGCGAAGCATTATTACAACACTTTTTTTCTTATTTGAATAATAATGATAAAAATCTGAGTTCACTTTAATCACAGTGCAGAGCACATTGATTTTTAGATTTAAATATTTATATCACCAATCACACTCTACACACTAAAACATACTTCAAGCCAGTGCAGGCAAATACCTACCTGAGAGCCGACAGTTCACATGACCCATTGTGGATAAAGAATATACCGAGGGGCCAGTTTCTCCTCTTGGAGACGCAATTGTTCCGATATTGGTGACTTTGCGTTACGGCGGAGGAACTGAGTGCAAGTTCTTAGTAGAACTACCCAGAGCAACCTTTAGATGAGGTTATCAACTGTTACCAACATGAAAAGAGAGGATCTTCTGTTTATAAGAAAAAAGATTTGAAAAACAATTTTTTTGAAAAGGTCCCATTTATTACACATATAATGGCATGGCACCAAAAATCAGAAAAATAATCAACAAACCTGGCCAATCCTACTGAGGGATAGTGTTCTAGCAGAGTTCTACCTGTGAAACCCAAATTATTTTACTAGGGCGTCCAATTTAAATCTAGGGTAGCTCCAGTTGTCCACTGATTCTTTAAAAGAGAATAGAGTTGTGTGAATAAAGGTTTTTTTAAATGCTCCAAGTGTATGGCGTGTGCATACAGTAGTAATGCTAAGAGTTTTAAATATAACGTCACTAAGATAGAACATCCTATCAAGTCACAATTAACTGTCATATGTGTTTTGTCATATATCTGTTACATGTCCTTGTGGCCTGCAATATGTGGGAGGACCGGAAGAACATACCAGGAGAGTGTATGAACACATATACATATCAAAAGAGGACTGATAACCCATAGCGTATCCCACCATTTCCTACACATCATGATAAAAATCCTAGCGGTCTTAAATGTCAAGCTATGAGACAATTCCTGCTAGTGCAAGAGGTGGTGATAGATTACAAAAATCTAGTATGCGTGAGGCTTACTGGATATACGAGCTAAAACATTATCACCTCAAGGGTTAAATATGACTTTGAGCTAGGAGCGTTCTTATAACATCAGGCGTATGTTTTCTTTTATTCCTGCACCCTTTGAATGGGAGTTTTTTATAATTATATATATTATATATATATATATATATATATATATATATATATTATATATAATATATATTTTAAATTATTTTTATTTACTTACTGTTCATTGCCTATGCCATTAACTTATCCATCCACTATCTTATCTGTTTTTATGTCATGTTAAATGTTGTGTCATGCTGTTTTTTTATGTTTGCAAAGCTGAATCAAATGTCAGTGATCTATTAAGCTAATTGTGTATCCCATTGACTGCCTGATTGACAGACCAATCGGAGCCAAGCTAAGGATATATATACCAGGGCTCACTGCCATAACTTTTATCGTCCTGAGGAAGTGTGTGTTACCCACACGAACGCGTAGCTGTTTTTATTCTATTTGGACACTTGCTGAGTACAAGCTGTTATATCGCTGAGCGCTTTTGTTGAGCGAAGTAGGGGCAAGGAGGTGCGGATCGCCATTTCCCTGAGGCTTCACGGATTCACCAGTCCTGACGTCACACCCGCGACGTCATTTCCGGTTTCGGCGCAACGGAGACGTCATTTTCGGTCCTCACCAGTAAGGAGCAACAGAGGGAATACACGGCATCCTGAGAACCCTGCGACCCCCCCACACGTGGATTTCGGCTCACATTGACTTATGCGAATCTACATCTCCGTCCTGTGAGTGTTTTTCAGATTTTTAACCCACCGGAGCGGCATATCAGCAACCTGTCCTACTTTTTATTCAGTTATAATAAATTAACTTTTATCACCAGCTTTGCTTTATGTTGTCTGTCTAGTTGTGTCTGTCTGTCTTGTCCCCCTGTGTCAGCCACTTGCATTTTCATGTCTGTGTATCTGTTTAGCTGTGTTTGCACTATTCTCTCTCTTTTATTTCATGTTCCACATCCCCTGCATGAATTCCTAACGGAGCACTCAAAGATTCAGTGACTGTAGCACATCTTGGAATTGGGACTATTACTACTGGACTTCCATCCATTGTGGACTGATCAGGCGCCGGTATCTCTCTATCATTTATGCTGTTCATCTGATTGTACTATCAGTTTCACCAGGCTGCCTATCTACCAATAGGGTTCCCCCTCTTAACAGGGTACATTGTTATTCCCATTAGCGCTTTTTTACATCACCTTTTTTTCTCTCATTGAAGAATACTTCTTGGTAAATATGGGCTCAAATGTTACTGTTTTGGTCTTAAAAAAAACTAGATCTCAACAGTTTTGGTGCTTGGAGCTTATCACCTCTGCATTTCTGTGCATAGGAATAAGTTCCTGATAATTCAATGTTCAGTATCATGCAATTGGACACTGTATTTAGTAAGAACTCTTGTTCTAGCAGGCAACTGCTCTTCTTAGAGCTAGTGCAGAAAATACACACACATACAAAACTGATGGGGTTTCCAACTCCCTTACCCAATCCTCAGGACAGGGAGAAATCCACGACTTGCAGCTGCCTGTTAGGTAGCTTGGAGAAGTAACGTTCCCATTGTAGATGTAGATACGTCCAGCCTGAGTACCAAAAAGTGACGTTATGTCATCAGCCCTCAGAGGTGATGTCAGAATGACTTCATCTGAAAAATGGAATTCATGTGACTGTGCAGCCCAACATCCAGCATATTAGTCAATTTTTATAGGCCTATTTAAAACATGCTATATTTCCACAGGAGTCCACTTTTAGCTAAACATGTTTCCTTTATATTAACATATTGAGACACAATAAAAGTAATTGCCTGTTCCTTATATAAAGTCACTAAAATACTTCACCCCCCAAAAATGTACGTGCTTCAATATATAATGACTATAATGACACTGAATATCTTCATACATCTCGAGCCACACAAGGTCCTTTCTACATTATCTTTTCTTGGGGTTGAGGAGGAGCGCAGGATATGCTCGTGATATGCAAAAATAAAGATATATAGTGCAGATGGTAGATCACTGCTAAAAAATAATCAATATAGGAAATGAACTCACAAATCATATAATGTTACTGCATGTCAGAGATCCATCTCTCTGACTGGAGCCCTTTGTATAGCTGGGGTCAGGATACCTCTCAGTGAAGTGGTTGATATGCAAATAAAAAAACCACAATAGCATACTATGAACTATAAATATGTATTATTCACAAATATTAGGAAACTCACATTTTCCATAAATAAGATGGGTGGTGGAGAGAACCGCCGATAGTAGGGTGGTGAAGTGTGGAGCTGCTGCCCGGTGCTTCACTTGCCCTCACAGTGTAGTTCCGCATCAGTCTCTGCCATCCTCACTTCCGGTTTCGCGTCACTGGTTGCAGCCAAAGGGTCTGGTACAGGCAGTAGAAATGGTCTGGTAAAGATGCCTGTCCTTGCTCCACAATTCTCTCCAAAAACTCTACGCGTTTCGCACACTGCTTCGTCAGGAGTATGATTGTATGGGTGTGCTCTTGTGTCATATATAGCCATCAATTAATTAGAAAGAAATTCGTATTTAATTTTAACCCCTCTCACGCCACACATAGCGCGAGGTCCAAAACCCATAGTAAATACATACATATATACATGGCTAAATGACATTATTAAACTTGCAACATAATAAATATTGTTTAAAAAACATGATATATGGGTATCTATATTGATAATTAAAAAATAGTATATACCCACTAAAATGTTCATATAGACTATTGCTAGGAATACACTAAATGTGTATGAAGTAGAGAGGTAGATGGAGGAAGAGAGAGAGAGAGACATTTATATTCAATAATAATGATAAAATGTATATTTTAATGTTATAAAAGAACCTTAGTATAAAATACAAATAAATTAAATATATTTATCGGTACAAAGGGAAGTAAACACCCTAGAAAAAAATATATATTCCGTAATTAAGCATATATTTAAAGGACAGTTAAATGGACAAAAAATATATAATTTAATTTATAATAATAAGCCTAAAATGCAACCAATATCAATATCTACATTTAGACCAGGGGGACTGGTCTGCATTTTGTGATCCAGTTGTTTCTCTTCTGGCCAGACTATTTAGCCTATTGCCCCCCCGCCAGTGTTTAGTGACTTGTTCTATACCTATATAAGATAGGTATTTCGGGTCAGAGTTATGAAAATGTAAAAGTGTTTGGATAGTTTATGGCTGATGAGACCTTTCTTGATGTTGCCCCATGTTCCAATATGGCGGTGCGTATTGGTCTTGATGTACGACCTATATACTGTAACCCGCATGGGCATTGCAATAATATATTACATAATCCGATTTACAATTTATGTAACTTTCTCATTAAAGTCTCCCCTGTTGTTTTTGAAGTAAAATTAAACTTATCCTTTGCTTTGTATTTACATGCCGTGCATGAATAGCAGCCATAAAAGCCTATTGGTTACCACCAAGTGCTAGTTGTGTCTCTTTTCTGGTTTTAAATGTAGTTGGTGCCAATTTATTCTTGAGATTTGGGGCTCTTTTGAAAAGGATTGTGGGTTTCTCGGAATGTGGCCCCTAAGAACGGGGTCATTTTTTAAAATATGCCAATGATTGCAAATGATTTTTTTTTTTTCCATTTGCATCTTTATTGTAAGGTGTAAGGAATGACATACTATAGTCTGTATATTGTTAGTAGTTTGATCTTTGGTTTTATCTAATAATAATTCTTCTCTTTGGACTAAATTTACTTTTTCAACAGCTTTTTTTAAAACATGTTCATTATAGTTTGTCTTTAAATCTGTTTAGGAGGATCTTTGACTGTTGTTGATATGCTAACATCTTCATGGGGATTTGGGAGGAGGAGTTCATAGAACCCCCCCATGATCTCGGTGCAACCTCGTCTCATGGCATAGATTTATTGATGACGTGATATTCATCTGGAAAGGGAGTGAGGAAGAGCTATATAATTTCTTTGGGGCCCTAGAAAATAATGACCGTAATATTTCATTTACTCACAAATGGAGCAAACATGAGGTAGAGTTTTTAGATTGTCATTTTTATTGAAAATAGGGAGTTGAAACAAAGACCTTTTCAAAAAGTCGACAGCAACAACTTTATATTGGAAAACAGCTGTCATATTCCACAATGGTAAAAAACATTCCTATGGCGCACTGCGAAGAATTAAAAGAAACTGCAGTGAAGCAATGTATCAACAACAGTCAAAGATCCTCCTAAACAGATTTAAAGACAG
>WSYH01008093.1:0-28250 GCA_036426205.1 Ascaphus truei | reverse complement strand
GCGGAAGGGGGTATTATTTGTAGAAATTGTTCCAAAACCACCTTCTCAAGAATTGCCTCCTTAGTGCACTCCTCGGGTTGTATCCAGCGCGTACATAAGTCCAATAATTGCTGAGCGAGGACCCGGGGTCTCATCTTAGCGTTGTACTTCATGTTCCGGAACTGCTGCCGGTAGGTCTCTGGGGTCAGACCTAAGCGATCCAGTATGGCGGCTTTTACTTGTCGGTAGTCCATTGCCTGATCTGCTGGGAGACCCTGATATGAGGCCTGGGCTTCTACTATGAGGAGCAGGGCCAAAGCAGTTGCCCAGCGATCTGTAGCCCAGCCCTGAGCTTCGGCAACTCTTTCAAAAGTCAGTAAAAAAGCATCTGGATCCTCGTTCGGAGCCATTTTCCTCAGGAGTATAGGGGGTCTGCTTGCTAGTTCTGCACTGGCAGACCCTTGGAATTGGTTCAGCAGCTTGGCAATCCATTCATCCTGTGCTGCTTGTAGTCTTTCATCTCTCTCCGCTTGCAGCCGGGCCTGCTCCTTCATTAACTGTCCCTGCTGTCTGGTTTGCTCACACAGAAACTCTTTCAACATTTCTTCCATTCTTGTGTGTGTGTGTGTGGCCATTTAACTGCAGGAGCCTTTTTTTTTTCAACTTCAATTTTTTATTGGTGTTTACAAGCATACAGTATCACAACCCATTGTCCCCCAATTATTTTCTTAATAAAACAAAGAACACCATATTAAACATGACGAATATTGGGAGTTACCTAACACAATAGACGCGACACACCAGACGTAAATGACATAGGGCCGGGGGGAAGGGGGATTAGGGTGGGGGGGGGGGAGGACATGGGGAGTCATTGTGCGAGGTAGGTTGTCAACCGCTGAGGCTTCTTGGATCCATCTTGGGTTCTTGTGGAGTTTCATTCCGATTTATTTGTTTATTTTTTTCCCCCATTTTTGCGGGGGGGCTTTAACTTGAGCCCGACATATCCCTCCCCTAAGTGTGGTCGGGACCGTCGTCTGATGTCCGCCTACCTGTCCGTCGCTGTGGGAAGTCATGTCTCGCTGCCCTCAAAGGAGAACGCATTTGTTGCTATTATTGGAAAATTGCTGTAGTACTTACCCCTGGGATATCTGTCTGGTCCAACCATGGCGTCCAGACTTTTAGAAAATTTTCACCGGTGTCATTAACTAGACTCGTTAATTGTTCCATCCGGCAGACATGCCAAATCCTATTTTTAATTGTGGGGTTGATTGGTATTTCCTGCTGATTCCATAATGCTGCGATCTCGCACCTAGTGGCGGTTGCCAAATGCGCGATCAATTTATGTGACGCATTTGATATACCCTGGATCCGCCTGCCCAATAGGAACAACCACGGGTCCAGGGGGATCTCCAAACCGAGAATCCTCTGTAGCCAATCTTGAATTTGTTCCCAAATCGGGACCACTCTGTTGCAGGACCACAGCATGTGTTGCAAGTCCGCCACCTCCCAACACTGCTTTGGGCAGAGAGGGGAGTGGCCCCTAACAAATTTAGCTAACCTTAACGGGGTGTAGTACCAGCGCATAAGGACTTTATATGCATTCTCCTTTAATGTGGTGCATATAGAACTCTTCGCTGCTCCCTGTATGATCTTGTCCCATTCCTCGTCCTCTAGCGTCTCGCCTAATTCTGATTCCCACTGTCTAATGTACGTGAGTCGATGGTCATTGTGGGTCTCTGGACAGATCACTTCCCTGTACATTCTAGAAGTTAGTCCCCTTGTGTCCGTAGCCCTAGAACACAGCTGCTCAAAATTAGTTCTTATAGGTCTAATTGGGGTTTTGTTATAGAAGTCTCTGATCTGAAGGTATCTAAAAAATTCCTTATTTGATATCGCCGTTGTGGCCTTTATTTGGTCAAAGGTTTGTATATATTTGTTACCCTCCAGATCCTTGAGTCGTGTAATACCCGACTGTTCCCAAGCTAACAATTTTTTTCTATTCAGACCTGGAGCGAAGTCTGGGTTGCCAATAATCTGTGTCATAAGTGAGTCCTTGGAGGTTAGATTGCATCTGAATTTAGTGACCTCCCATACCTTTAATGAATTGACTATGGTCTGAAGTGGCGTGCCCATCTTGTTTAATCCCCTCTTGGGTATCCAGATCGCATTATGTATATCGATAGGTGCACAGCAGTATTTCTCTAATTCAACCCATCTCCTTAGTTGTGGGTCCATGTGCCACTGCGTAATTTGACTTAGTTGGGCCGCTTTATAGTAAGCTATCAAGCAAGGTACCGCTAGTCCTCCTCTAACGGTGGGTCTCTTTAAGATCCCCTTTGCAATTCTTGGGTTTCTCTTATTCCAAATGAATTTCATAATTTGGGACTGTAGAGAGAGGATGTCTGCTGTTACTAAGGGTACAGGTAGACTCTGGAAGAGATATAACATCCTCGGGAGGAGGTTCATTTTCACGCTATGAATCCTCTCGATCCATGAGATACTACCTATCATCCAGGTTCGGAGATCCTCTCTCAATGTCTTAATTAACTTGGGAAAATTGGCTTTGTATATTGTTTTGTAGTCCCGTGTAATATATACCCCTAAATATTTGATTGCGGAGGGTTGCCATTTGAAATTAAAGTTTATTTCTATCAATTTTTCCACCTCTTTGGGTAGATTTATGTTGAGGGCTTCTGATTTGGCCTGATTGATTTTAAACCCCGAAATTTGGTTGAATTTACTTAATACCTCAAATGCATTGGGCAGGGATGTGAGAGGTTTTGACAGCGTCAAAATGACGTTGTCAGCATACAAGGCTATTTTGTGTGTTTGATCATCGATCGAGATTCCTGCAATATCTGGACTAAGTCTGATGTGGGCTGCCAGGGGCTCAATACAAAGGGCGAACAACAGCGGGGACAGCGGGCACCCCTTTCTTGTTCCACTTTTAATGCTAAATTGCTCGGAGGGGTATCCCTGGTGTCTCACCCGGGCCGTTGGGCTCTCGTATAGTGCCATAATGGCTTTTAGGAGGCGTCCTTCAAAACCAAACTCCCCAAGCGTCGCTGTTAGGTAGGGCCAGTCTATTCTAACGAAGGCTTTCTCTGCGTCCAGACTTAACACCATGGAGTGAATGTTTTTCTGCTTGGCCAGATCAATCAAATCAATTATCCTACTGGTGTTGTCTGCCGCCTGCCTTCCTCAGATAAACCCTACTTGATCCGCATGAATCAACCCGGGAAGGACGCTACCCACTCTGTTGGCTATGAGTTTGGAGACATTTTTATGTCGGAATTAATCAGAGATATAGGCCGGTAGCTCTTACAGTCTGCCGGGTCCTTTCCAGGTTTGTGGATCACTGATATTGAGGCTTGTAGCATTTGAGTTGGGAAGGAGGCCCCCGCTAGAATCTCAATAAATACTCGGAGCATGTGAGGGGCCAATAATTTCAGATATTTTTTGTAATACAGGTTCGAGAAGCCGTCCGGCCCTGGAGCCTTAGCTGGTTTGAGGTTTTTAATTACCTCTGACAGCTCTTCTAACGTGAAGTCAGCTTGTAGCGCCTCTCTCTCTCATCCCTGTCAGTGTGGGTAATTTTGCCTCTTTCAAAAATGTTTTTAACATCACTTGTGTTTTGCGAGTGTGGGTGACTGTATCTCCATTATAAAGTGTTTCATAGTAGGTTTTAAATTCTTCTACTATTTTCCCAGGAATGGATGTCGGTTCCCCACTCTAGGTTCGTATTGCGTGAATGTGGGACTTTGGAAGCTTATTTTTTAGCTAGTTGGCAATTAGGGTATCTGGCTTGTTAGCTTTTTCATAAAATTTGCGCTTAGACCAAGTCATTTCCTTCTCTGCGTGGGAGGAGAGCAGGAGATTGAGCTTTGTTTTTGTATCTAGTAATTTTTTCAGAATATGATCTTGCTTGTTCGCTTTATGAATGGCTGCAAAGTCGGCTAATTGTTTTCCTAATTCTCTTATCTTTTTTTCTCTTTCCCTTCTTCGTTTGGCGGCCAAATTCATTAATGTCCCCCTGAGGGTTGCCTTATGGGCCTCCCACAGCGTGGAGTGTGTGGTCACACTCCCCTCATTCTCCAGAAAGTATTCTTCAATTTTGTCCCCTACCTCCTTTTCTACAGCCGGTATTTTTAACAGGATCTCATTTAGTTTCTAGTTCGCTCTGGGTCTGTCTAGTGGAATTAAGTTGCATCGAAGCTCTATTGATGCATGGTCAGACCATGAAATATCATGTATCTCTGAACGCGAGACCCCAGGAACCATTCTATTGGACAAAAGGAAGTAATCTATCCTGCTGTAACTGTTGTGTGGGTGGGAATAGAACGTATATTCCCTTATTCCCTGGTGTTGTTCCCTCCATATATCCAAGAGTTGACACTGTCTCATCCCATTTGATATGGTTAGTACGTCCTGTCTGTGGGCTTTGTTAGTGCTAGAGCATCTGTCCAGGTTGCTGTTGAGTGCTCGGTTCAAGTCTCCTGCCAGAATGATATTGCCTGTCACTACCTTGTGTAACTTAGAGAAAAACACTGTGAAGAAGTCGTTGGAAGATTCACATGGGGCATATACTGTCGCCAGAGTGATGGGGTGGGCTTGAATAGTCCCGGTCACTATTATGTATCATCCCTCTCTGTCCGTGTATGTCCTGTCAGCTATAAATGGTAGTTTGTTATGAATTAAGATGGCTACACCTCTTTTTTTAACTTGTGCAACGGACAGGAAGCTCGTCCGGAAATCTTTATCTAAAAAGTCTGGCTGATTATTCGTAGAAAAAGGGTTTCTTGTATAAACAATATTTCTGCTCCCTTCCGCTTATAGTCCCTGAATGCAACCCTTCTTTTAGCTGGACTATTAAAACCCTTAACGTTGTGCGAAAGTAATTCTATTTCCTTACTCATTTGTGAGCTTCCGCCTTTTGATCTGTCGTATTCTTACTTGCCTCGCATGCCACTGCTCCTCTTTGCTTGTTCTCTCCTCACTCCACCCGATCCGCCCCCCTGGGGAAACAAGAGGTGGGGAACACACAAAAGGGGGAACCTGGGGGAACATAAACACAAGACCACATTTAACATAAAATGACATTTCTCGGCGCCTCTCCTTTCCTCCTCCGGCTCCGAGACTGCCGCCTTTGAGCTCCAGCCCGGTCTGCGGGGCTAGTTCCGACATCTTGGACATTCTCTAGCTGCTCAGGCTCAAAGGACTTTGTTAGGCCAGCGAAGAGCCTCCCTTCCCGCACCTAACGCACGGCCCACACGGACGTAAGAGCTGGGCCTTCCCCTACCCCCGTCCCGCTCTACAACTTAACTTTGAAACTGAAACCATATAAAAACTTAAAGATCCCCTCCTAGTGTTCTTGACCCGTCACCCTTGCTACCCGTCACCCTTGCTCCCGAGTCCTGTACCTTCCTCATTAATGCTTTCCTCTCTATTTCTTCTGGCCCCTCTATCGCTTCGATGTTCGCTGCTCTGTGTTGCTGCCGGTCTACTGCTCCCTGCCTGACTACCCATCTATCTTTCTTTTCAGCTCCCTGCCTTCCATCTCTCTTGTTCTTTCCTACCTCTTCCAATCTTACCCTCTCTAGTGTTACCTACTTCTTCCCTCATCACTTACGCTGCCCTTCTAACTACCTACTTGACCCTTCTGTGCGCCTGCTGCCTCCCTGTCTTAACTTCCCCCTCCTTTCTTCTGCTACTACCCCCCTTCTCCACTTCCCTAGCCCTGCCTTCCTTCCCTCCCCTCCCCTTTATCGCCGTACCTCCCTCTCCCCTCAATCCCTCTTGCTGTCTAACCTACATTAACCTTCTTGAGCTTCTTCCTCTTTACCTTCTATTATAACGTGCCTCTTCTTTCTACTATTAACATACCCTGTCTGTCTCCCGCTACTTCCCTTTCCCTCCGCTACCCCTCCCGCTTCCTCCTCTATACTAGTGTCTATACTAGTGTGCAAAAGCCGGTCCGGCACTGTTCGGCCACCTCTCGGGTCCTTATGAGTCTTGCCGCCCTCCGTCTGTCGTCATCTAGGCCCGCCGTCTGCTTCCGTGGCTGCCACCTCCAAGATGGTGCCCGATCTTCCTACCCAAGGTGATGACGTCCTTCCGCTCCGCCGTCATTTTGGATTTCAGTGCTCGGCCGGACGGAGGTGTTCACGCTCTCTCCAGGTTCCCGCCTTCCATTACCTTCCTGCTCCTGCGGTTCAGCGTGGATCTAGCGGTGCCTCCATTTACACCGCCATCTTTGGAGACCATGCTTTCTCTGCTTTGAAGGCCAGCGATTCCAGGTACCTTTATTTCTTTTGCAGGTCTCGATGATTGAGTCTTTGGTGACGTGCGATTATCGCCTTAAAACTAGCTGATAGATTGCACGATATCTGTTACTGCTGGGGACATTTCGTAAACTTCAAAACCGAGTAACTTTTTAACTTTCTTTGATTTTTGTTTATTATTTCTTTTGGCCTTTAATTGTCTCTTCTCGCTCGTGGAGCTTTGGGGCTCTGTGACCAGATTGGGTCCAGGGTTGGTTCCTGGGGCTCGCGTGCACAGGGGCCGCCCCGAGCCCTAGCTTGTGAAACATGGCAGGGCCTTCCTCTGGCTCTCTGATTATCATGGTCTTGCCACCTCTCGTTACCGACAGGCCAAAGGGGAAGGTCCACCGGTACTTCACCCCATTGTCTCTCAGAGTTTTGGTTAGGGGGCCCAGGTTTCTCCGCCTAGCCAACGTTACTGGGGAAAGATCCTGAAATATTAGAAACCGGGCCCCTTCAAACTCCACAACTGGTAGTGGTCTTGTTTTCTGGAGCACAGCCTCCTTCGTTCTATAGTGATGCATCCTGATCACAATGTTTCTTGGCTGCTCATTTTGCAGCGGTTTGGCCCTTAGTGCCCTATTGCAGCGGTCCATAGCTAGCAGGCTTTGCTGCGTCTCCGGCAATATTGACTCCATCCACTGCGTGATGTATTCATCACAGTCCAGGACTGTCTCTGGCACTCCTCTGATCCACAGGTTGTTCCTCCTATCGCGGTTCTCCGCATCCTCCTGTCTGTCTCGGATCTCGTTTATTTGTGCCTGTAAATCCCCAGACCTTTTGTCTTGTCGTTTAATGGCCTTGATGGACTGATCTACCTTCGTCTCGAGGACCCCCGTCCTTTCTCCCAGGCCTGATACCTCCTTTTTAAGATCCTGCATCTCCGTCTGTAGCATGGACCGTAGGTCGTTGTAAAGCCGCATGAAGTCGCACTGCCGGACCGGCCCCAGGCCCTGCTCGTTGATTTCTTCTCCTTCCCCGTCTGGCTCTGACTCTTAGCCCGTGTTTAAAATCGGCGCCATTTCTGACTCCGCTCTGCCCGGCCGAGGTCTTCCGAAGTATTCTGGCAGTCCCTTCTTTCTTGTTACTCGCACCCCTCTTTTGGACATCCTGCGATCCTGTGCTGTTTATCTGTGTTATATATGCTGTTTTTTTACTCGTTTCTGTGGTTATTTTATTAATTATTTCTCGAGCGGGACACGGAGCATGAAACTTATACGTCCATACTCTATGCCGTCGCGCATGCGCCTCCAACTGCAGGAGCCTTTTGAAAAAAAGCATCCCACTTCTGACACCATATGTTGTAGGGTACATGCAACTACACACGTGGGTTTCTTGACAAGGATGTTTTATTTAGCCTTAAAAGATATACAGCACACAAAACAAAAATAGCTTTCCATCAGCAAAAACGAAAATGGCTTTTTCTTCAGCAAATCAAACAAAACAGTTTCTCTTTAGCAGACAGTTTATATATAAGGCAGCTACCCTTTTTCTATGCAGGGGACAGACAGTTCACAATACAACTACTTTTCTACTCAGACCTTGTTTTCAGGAATCTCTTTACTTCTTACTCCTCTCTCATCAACAGCCAAGATCCATGTGTCTACAGCCTGGGTTTTAACACACCTTGATTAGGCAGCTGGGATCCAACTAATTGTCCTGAGGTTCCCAGCTGAAGTTAACCTAGTCAGTGCCTCACTGCAGACTAGACATAGGTTTTCCAGGCATATAGAGTAACTTGTGGCTTTTATTTCCCTGTCACACATCTAAAGAAACAACCACATTTGTACAGAAATGTGGTGATGATTCTAGAAGATCGAAGAAAGCACTTTATGTTTTTGAAAAAATGGAAGATGAGATTATCTGTGATTAACCGTCAGATTTAATTGATTTATTTGTGAAACATGAGAAACTTGTATCACAAGATATAAGGCTGTTTTGGGATATTACAACCTTAGAGAATTATCTACTTGATAAAAGGATTCCTAGAGGTCTAAGGATGAAAAAAATGCCCACATTTGGTTTCAATGATACTGAATTTGAATCGAATTGGAAACACATACTAGATGATTGTTCCACTAAACTTATGGAACTGAATATTTAATTTCGAACTACGATTTTTACAAGTTTTCACCAGACGTTCATGGATGGAAGCGTGCGATAAGAAAATCCTTAAGTAACGATCAGTGTTTCTTTCGCATTGCCCCTCCTGCCAGAGAGATTTGCGGGTATTGGGGTGTCATGCCAGAATTTCACAGTATGTTTGACCATGGTAATTTCAAAAGAAGAAAGGTCGGTTTTAACCCATATAAGTATCGTCAATCCCAATCCAGCAATGTGCCGGCAACAGCACCAGCACCGGCCGGTCCGACCGTCAGTGATAACCTGGTGAACGGCAATCCTTTGTACCTGTCCCTACCAGAATACCTGGAAAATTTCGCTTTTTTTTTAAATTTGCTTGCGCATTGTTTGCCAAGCAGGCAAACATTAAGTGACAGTGCCATTTTTATTGATAGAACAATTGTGAGCTTTATATAAAACCTTATACTGTACAGTATGCTGCTTTTTTAATATTCAAATCTTTTTTTTACATTGACAGTATTGTCATCATCACAACTTCTCTTATAAACACCAAAATTAAAAATATATCTTTTATTCTATACAGTATGTATTATTTATTATTCAATGCTTTCAACTTTTGCAACAGTACTACTGTTTCCTTTTACTGGTATGCGCGGGCTTGTACAGTACTGTACTGTGCTGTACTGTACTGTGCTGTATGTCTCATTTGGACATTTTTTTTAATAACAGGTAAGAGAAATGCCCTTGCATTACATTACAGTATGTGAAGTGCAATGCTTTGTTGAACTGTTCATAAGAATTTCAGGTCTGCAATAGGGAGTCGGTCAAGAAATACATTTTATTTTTTAATTCAAGTTTTGCAAATATATATTTTTGGGGGTTATCAACATGGGCTTGCATTGCAATTATGGATATTATGAGAATCAAGTTTTACAAATATATATATTTTTTGGGGTTATCGACATGGGCTTGCATAGCAATTATGGATATTACAGTATGAGAATCAAGCAGTACTGTTGCTTTTTAATTCCACACTAGTCATGTACGTTCTTTCTGAGGTAGGTGGCATACTGTAGTACTGTGATTTTTATTTGGGGGTGTGGGGATCAAAACATTATGATGACCTGTTGGGAATATGTCTTTGAACTACAGGAAATCCTTCATACAGCACCGCCCCCCCCCCCCCCCCACCCCTCGCTCACACACACAAGGCTCAAGGATTTCAACTTCTTATCGACACCTCTCGCAAACCATTCATTTTCAAATGGTTGGCTTTGTGGCTTTAATCTTCCCGAGCCTGCTCTCACAGTTCTGCTCGCCATGCATGCACAAGTGTGATAAGCTAAGCCCTCCTAAACTTGCCTTTTCTTAAACACCAAAAATAAAGAGTACAAAATGATTGTACTCCGAAGGAAATTCACTTAATTGCACAACACTAGTTAAGATATAACCTTTATTGAATTACTTAAAACATATATTACCGAGTGTGTATATAACAATATTAAAAAGAAATTAAATCGAATAACAAAATCACCAGAGTCACCATATAAATAGGGATGGAAATCCTCCTACTAAATAATGATAGTAGGGTAAAGGGGACTGATGGTGCAATCAGCCAGGGTAAAACCCCACAGTATCAACTTATAGCACAGATGGTAAATTGATAGTGTTAGCAGTAGGGATATTGGGGTGATATTTAAGTCTCCTTCTTGGAGCTGTTTTAATACAGTGCTCTCAGTCAATGGATCAATCTTGTAGATTTCACATGCCATTTGGCTATTTGTTATAGTGTTTTTTAGGCAGTGTGGGTAGTGTATCTGCTCTCCACTTAGTAATATTATGGGCTCTCTCTGTGCCTCCTGATACATTTGTGCTGCTTATACATTACATCTGCACTTTTGCTGTGCAAGGAGCGCTAGAGGCTTTTTGCTCTCCTGTGGATCCCATAGCTAATTGTGGCTGCACCCATACAATATACATTTTTCATTTATAACTTATGATTAAATAGTGTGGTTTGAGCAGCACATATTATACCATTATTATCTGGTGGTGATCTAAAAATCTATGATCTCATCTTCACCCCAATATCCCTACTGTAAACACTATCAATTTACCATCTGTGCTATAAATTGATCCTGTGGGGTTTTACACTGGCTGATTGCACCATCAGTCCCCTTTTCCCTACTATCATTATTTAGTAGGAGGATTTCCATCTCTATTTATATGGTGACTCTGGTGCTTTTGTTATTAGATTTAATGTCTTTTTAACATCGTTATATACACACTCGGTAATAAATGTTTTAAGTAATTCAATATAGGTTATATCTTAACTAGTGGTGTGCAAATAAGTGAATTTCCTTCGGAGTACAATCATTTTGTACTCTTTATTTTTGCTGATTCACTTTTCAGTTTACAGTCTGCACCCACCTTATAATTATCAATTCGCATTTGCTATTCTACTCATTTATTGTTTCAATTAGTATGATTTAGTGATCACTCCCTAATCTCTCCCTTTTTCTTAAACACAACATACCTCCCCCCTCACTAGTAATAAGATTAACATGTTGTGTGAGATACAGGCTGAGCTAAGCCCTTCTAAAACTGCTATTGTACTGTAACAAAACAAGTCAACTTGAAGTTCAAAGATTATCAACAAAACAACACCCCCACCCCCCCCCCTCCAACAGAGCCATTCACATAAATGTACTGTAGCGTGATTATCATGAGCTGGGCAGAAGACATGTTTGATAATCCTTAAGGCAGGAAAATAGTATTTTTCTATAGAATTTTATTGGTTAATGAATACTGACATGTGCATTATTATCATAAATAATTGATTAAACAATAAAAATACAATATTTTTTATAACACATATTTTTTGTTTATATATATATATTTTCCCAAACTAATGAAGTGCAATGCTTTGTTGAACTGTTCATAAGAATTTCAGGTCTACAATAGGGGGTCGGTCAAAAAATACATTTTATATCTTAATGCCTAATACAGTACAAAAATAAAGTAGCTCTTGTCTTTCTCTTTATTATGGCATTGCGAGATGGGGAGGAGATCGGGGAGAGAGGGGGCTGCAGCTCTGAAAATACAGTATTTCAAAAGATTTTTTTTTAAACACTTTTTTTTTTGCCCAATGAATTTCAATACAGTAACTACTGAGAGACGGTGGGAAAGGGGGGGTTTGTGTAAGATACAGGCTGGTTTGTACATGAACACTGTACTATAATCTTACACATGCTCCCCCCTTCCTTCCTTTTTTCACTGCTGCAGTTCTGAAAATGAAAAGAAACAATTAATGCAGACATGGTTAGTTTGAGTGCCATACAGTACTTACAGTGCTGTAAAGTACCTGTATCTTACTTACCTGTGCCTGATTAACTGAAATAAATTATTAAACAATAACAATACAGTATTTTTTTAAAAAAAACATTTTTTTTAATGGCAAAAACAAATTCATACTTACCTGTGCCTGATTAACAGAAATAAATGATTAAACAATAACAATATTTCAAAACAATAAAAATAAAACAGAAAATGATTAAACGCATTAAACAAAAAATCAATGTAAACATTTTATTTTTGTAAACTTTTGCACTACAGTAGAGTTTGGGAAAAGTCGTTAGCAAGAGGAGTGCCACTCCAAGCACAAGCCCTTGTATGCTCAACAGGCCATTTATAGTGTCTCTCACAGCTCTAATAACTGTAGGGGTAACATGAAAATAACGCTCCACTTAATTCAAAATGGTCTTTCTTAAATTTGCAGGCAGAGCCTTCTTTCTTTTATTTCCTTCATAATTTACACTGTGGGTCCAATGGCTGTACATCTCAAAACTGACGTGGTGTTTAAATATTGACAGGGCAAATTTATGGGCTGCACCAGCACATCCAGTCTTGTATTTCTCCCGGGCGTGCTTGGTCAGGTCGGTCAAGATGATATCCGGCAGCTTTACAATCCTGGGTGCTGGTATACTTCTCGCAGCGGGTGAGGGTAGGCGGTCTGGGAGGATGCTTTCCTCCTGTCGTGGCCTTACCGGGGTTGTCATCTTGTCCTCAAAGGCATACAGATGATCTGCTGATGGATGGGGTGAGTGTGGGGAGCTTGGTGAGGGAAGCGTGAAGGTCACATCATGCAGGCCACGCACCTGCTCCTGCGTCAGACATACAACAGGGACAGGGACAGGAACTCGCAGGAAAGAATACATCCCCACAATCTTCCTTTCCATCTTCTCCATGTTCCTTTCCATCTTCTCCATGTTCCTTTCCATCTTCTCCATGTTATTTTCCATTTTCTCCATGCGCATATCCAGACTCAAAATGGTCTCCAAAAGAAGATCAACCTTTTGCTCCGTGCTGTAGACATCTGTGTAGGTGGGTGGTGGAGGAGGTGACCAGGGGGTTGCCAGGAGAACAGCATCGAGGATGGTTGGAGGAGCAGGTCGGCAGGGGGTTGCCAGGAGAGCAGCCTCAATGATGGGTCGTGGAGCAGTTCGGCAGGGGGTTGACAGGAGAGCAGCCTCAATGATGGGTTGTGGAGCAGGTCGACAGGGGGTTTACAGGAGAGCAGCCTCAATGATGGGTTGTGGAGCAGGGTCCGGCAGGGGGTTTTACAGGAGAGCAACCTCAATGATGGGTTTGGACAGGTGGCAGGGGGTTTACAGGAGAGGCAGCCTCAATGATGGGTTTGTGGAGCGGTCGGCAGGGGTTGACAGGAGAGCAACAGCGTTGAGGATGGGTTGTGGAGCAGGTGAGCAGGGGGTGCAGGAGAAGATCGGGACTCCACTTGACTTGCACTGGAACTAAGGTCACCGAATTCTTCCTTTACATAATAAGGCCCAGGGGTCTTAACCTTTGGACTTTCGACATTTTATTATTCTGCTATGGTTTTTCGCTTAGGTTTTGGCTGGGAACAGCTTCCGCCTTTTGCTTGTCCGGCACGCAGAAGAAAGCTGGTTCCTGCGTCCGTAGAATCGGGGGCGATCCATATAAACAGAAGGACGAATGCACAATGCAGTATCTGGACAAGAGCAAGTTCATTTAGAGATCAGTGTGTGAGAGTCTATGCATTGTTGTCTCACATTTTATTTGAAATTTTTGCGGGCATGGACACGTGGTGCAAGTGTTAATAAAGTGGGCGTGCTGTGTACTAAACCTGTCGAGTTACGTTGAGGCACATTAAATGTAAGTATAAATACACCATCCATTTTGTGTTATTCAATGCACATTCAATACACATCGATTCACATCGAATTACTCTGTGTTGCTCTGTTTTTTTTCACAGCAGCGATGCCAAAGAAAAGGATTTCAAAAGATCTCAGTTGAGAATAAAGGATATGTACCAGAATGGACCACAGCATTTTACAGATCCAACGCTGGTTACTGCTTCGGGCTTCGTTTTAGCAAAAAGCACTGTTAGTTAACATGCGCATGGGAAGCCCAAACACGTCAAAAGAAATCCGACCGTTCACAAACGGAGTAAGTAAGTAGTACTTATTGTCCTCCATAACTCTAACAACGTCTTGTACTGTTCTGTTCTGTATGCCTGTGTTTAACTGTGGTAACTAATAATCCTGCATTTACTGTACACACACACCCACAAAGCATCAACAGTACATTAGGTCACCAGCTTTTATCCAAGTGATTGGTCACAATGGGTGGTACAGTAGGAGTGACTGAGTATGTTCAGTGCAGTTTATTGGGATGCTTTATTTGAGGGAAGGGCAAATTATTTAATATATTCATATACTGTACAGTACGCTATAATCAGACATAGGAAATCAGTGCGCTATTGGATGTTATTTGCCTACTGTAACAATTGTTCTGTTTTCTTTACACTGTAGGGCGACAACACTTCTGGTGGACCAAATAAGTGAACAGAATGACTGAGACGTGTGCCACAAGGGTAAAGAATGCACTAGAGGCAACTCACAAAATAAAAGCATCTGAGACCAGAATCAGGCAGATGAGACGGAAATTGGGGATGGAAATTGGGTTTGTTAAGTAAGTACTGTACTGTATACTGTACGTCACCCATGTTTTCTCTTTTTTGTCTGCTGCTGCTTTTTTTTTTTTTCCACTATGGTTGTTATTCCCATGTTTTCCCCACCTCCCTCCCTCTCCAGACCTGTGGTTTATGATTTATTTTTTAAGATTAGATTGGGCAGGGGGTTTACAGGAGAGCAGCCTCAATGATGGGTTGTGGAGCAGGTCGGCAGGGGGTTTACAGGAGAGCAACCTCAATGATGGGTTGTGGAGCAGGTAGGCAGGGGGTTTACAGGAGAGCAGCCTCAATGATGGGTTGTGGAGCAGGTGAGCAGGGGGTGCAGGAGAAGATCGGGACTCCACTTGACTTGCACTGGAACTAAGGTCACCGAATTCTTCCTTTACATAATAAGGCCCAGGGGTCTTAACCTTTGGACTTTCGACATTTTATTATTCTGCTATGGTTTTTCGCTTGGTTTGGCTGGGAACAGCTTCCGCCTTTTGCTTGTCCGGCACGCAGAAGAAAGCTGGTTCCTGCGTCCGTAGAATCGGGGGCGATCCATATAAACAGAAGGACGAATGCACAATGCAGTATCTGGACAAGAGCAAGTTCATTTAGAGATCAGTGTGTGAGAGTCTATGCATGTTGTCTCACATTTTATTTGAAATTTTTGCGGGCATGGACACGTGGTGCAAGTGTTAATAAAGTGGGCGTGCTGTGTACTAAACCTGTCGAGTTACGTTGAGGCACATTAAATGTAAGTATAAATACACCATCCATTTTGTGTTATTCAATGCACATTCAATACACATCGATTCACATCGAATTACTCTGTGTTGCTCTGTTTTTTTTTCTACAGCAGCGATGCCAAAGAAAAGGATTTCAAAAGATCTCAGTTTGAGAATAAAGGAATGTACCAGAATGGACCACGCATTTTACAGATCCAACGCTGGTTACTGCTTCGGGCTTCGTTTTAGCAAAAAGCACTGTTAGTTAACATGCGCATGGGAAGCCCAAACACGTCAAAAGAAATCCGACCCGTCACAAACGGAGTAAGTAAGTAGTACTTATTGTCCTCCATAACTCTAACAACGTCTTGTACTGTTCTGTTCTGTATGCCTGTGTTTAACTGTGGTAACTAATAATCCTGCATTACTGTACACACACACCCACAAAGCATCAACAGTACATTAGGTCACCAGCTTTTATCCAAGTGATTGGTCACAATGGGTGGTACAGTAGGAGTGACTGAGTATGTTCAGTGCAGTTTATTGGGATGCTTTATTTGAGGGAAGGGCAAATTATTTAATATATTCATATACTGTACAGTATCGCTATAATCAGACAATAGGAAATCAGTGCGCTATTGGATGTTATTTGCCTACTGTAACAATTGTTCTGTTTTCTTTACACTGTAGGGCGACAACACTTCTGGTGGACCAAATAAGTGAACAGAATATGAGACGTGTGCCACAAGGGTAAAGAATGCACTAGAGGCAACTCACAAAATAAAAGCATCTGAGACCAGAATCAGGCAGATGAGACGGAAATTGGGGATGGAAATTGGGTTTGTTAAGTAAGTACTGTACTGTATACTGTACGTCACCCATGTTTTCTCTTTTTTGTC
Source organism: Ascaphus truei (assembly GCA_036426205.1). Classification (NCBI taxonomy): domain Eukaryota; kingdom Metazoa; phylum Chordata; class Amphibia; order Anura; family Ascaphidae; genus Ascaphus; species Ascaphus truei. Next base: position 12,250 of record WSYH01008093.1, on the reverse strand, counting down.
TGCTGCTGCTTTTTTTTTTTTTCCACTATGGTTGTTATTCCCATGTTTTCCCCACCTCCCTCCCCTCTCCAGACTGTGGTTTATGATTTATTTTTTAAGATTAGATTGGGCAGGGGGTTTACAGGAGAGCAGCCTCAATGATGGGTTGTGGAGCAGGTCGGCAGGGGGTTGACAGGAGAGCAACAGCGTTGAGGATGGGTTGTGGAGCAGGTGAGCAGGGGGTGCAAGGAGAAGATCGGGACTCCACTTGACTTGCACTGGACTAAGGTCACCGAATTTCTTCTTTACATAATAAGGCCCAGGGGTCTTAACCTTTGGAGCTTTCGGAACATTTTATTTATTCTGCTATGGTTTTCGCTTAGGTTTTGGCTGGGAAACAGCTTCCGCCTTTTGCTTGGCCGGCACGGCAGAAGAAAGCTGGTTCCTGCGTCCGTAGAATCGGGGGCGATCCATATAAACAGAAGGACGAATGCACAATGCAGTATCTGGACAAGAGCAAGTTCAGTTAGAGATCAGTGTGTGAGAGTCTATGCAATTTGTCTCACATTTTATTTGAAATTTTTTGCGGGCATGGACACGTGGTGCAAGTGTTAAAAGTGGGCGTGCTGTGTACTAAACCTGTCGAGTTACGTTGAGGCACATTAAATGTAAGTATAAATACACCATCCATTTTGTGTATTCAATGCACATTCAATACACATCGAATTCACATCGAATTACTCTGTGTGTGCTCTGTTTTTTTTCTAACAGCAGCGATGCCAAAGAAAAGGATTTCAAAAGATCTCAGTTTGAGAATAAAGGATATGTACCAGAATGGACACAGCATTTTACAGATCCAACGCTGGTTACTTGCTTCGGGCTTCGTTTTAGCAAAAAGCACTGTTAGTTAACATGCGCATGGGAAGCCCAAACACGTCAAAAGAAATCCGACCGTCACAACTGAGTAAGTACAGTAGTACTTATTGTCCTCCATAACTCTAACAACGTCTTGTACTGTTCTGTTCTGTATGCCTGTGTTTAACTGTGGTAACTAATAATCCTGCATTTACTGTACACACACACCCACAAAGCATCAACAGTACAGTATGTCACCAGCTTTTATCCAAGTGATTGGTCACAATGGGTGGTACAGTAGGAGTGACTGAGTATGTGTCAGTGCAGTTTATTGGGATGCTTTATTTGAGGGAAGGGCAAATTATTTAATATATTCATATACTGTACAGTAGCGCTATAATCAGACAATAGGAAATCAGTGCGCTATTGGGATGCTTAATTTGCCTACTGTAACAAATTGTTCTGTTTTTCTTTACACTGTAGGGCGACAACACTTCTGGTGGACCAAATAAGTGAACAGAATGATGAGACGTGTGCCACAAGGGTAAAGAATGCACTAGAGGCAACTCACAAAATAAAAGCATCTGAGACCAGAATCAGGCAGATGAGACGGAAATTGGGATGGAAATATGGGTGTGTTAAGTAAGTACTGTACTGTATACTGTACGTCACCCATGTTTTTCTCTTTTTTGTCTGCTGCTTTTTCTTTTTCCACTATGGTTGTTATTCCCCATGTTTTTCCCCCACCTCCCTCCCTCTCCAGACTTGTGGTTTATGATTTATTTTTTAGCCCTCTATTTTCATGCTAGGCTCCCTCCTAGCCTACTTTACAGTTGGACTACTGTATGTAATACATTCTGTATACTGTATTGTTTCAATATATTACTGTTAGTTTTCTATACAGTAGATGTCTTTGACTTATTTTTTCATTTTTTGAGTGCTGGGAACCATCATACTGTATCTCCAGTATTTAGTACCTCTAACATTATTCCCTGTCATTACAGAGCGTATCCTATGATAAGGGAAGCCAACAAAATAAAAAGAGTGGACCAGGCACGGACATGGATCGAAAGTGGCGAGACTTTCCAGGATGTCATCTTTACTGACGAGACAACTGTAGCGCTTGAGAGATTTGCCCGTTTTGCATTCTACAAAAAAGGACGCCTATCTCTGAAGCCGCATCCCAAGCACCAAGTGAAGATGCATGTGTGGGGTGCCATCTCTAGACAAGGACCAGGATGCATCATTATCTTTGAGGGTAAAATAATGCACAAATACACATGCTGTGCCTGTGGCCTTGTCTTATGCACTGGACAGCTATACTGTATAGTATTTTGTACCCTAATGTTACTGTACATTTTTTTTCTTGTTTCCAGGAATCATGAATAAAGCGTTCTTCCAAGATCACATAATTACACAGGTTGTCGAATACATTAGGAATGCTTTCCCATCTGGTCACCGGTTCTTCCAGGACAATGATCCGAAACACACCGCGTCAACAGCTCACATTCTTGCCAGCGGTATCAACTGGGTTAAGACGCCAGAGGATTACGTTGGGTAACCATTTCTCATTGTTTTACACAGTTTATATCTCCTTACAGTAAGTAATTCACCTTTTTTCTCCCCCCTACTTTATTCCAGATCACCATATTTTAATCCCATCGAAATGGAATGGTATGAGTTGAAGGATTATATCAGAAAAGTGTGGAAACCGTCAAAAAAGGATGAATTGGAAAAAGGGATACTGCATTTCTGGAACAACATACTCACCGTAGCCAGATGTAATGAATATATCGATCATAATGCAACTGTGTTGCCTATTGTTATACAACATAATGGCCAGGCCTCGGCAAAGTAATAAGGCACACGTAAGTATGATACAGATAAGTATGGCCGTAAAAATAACCATGTTTGCATTAATTGTTTATTTTCATTTTCAGAACTGCAGCAGTGAAAAAAGGAAGGGGGGGATTTGTAAGATTGTAGTATGGTGTTCATGTACAAACCAGCCTGTATCTTACACAAACCCACCCTCTCCCACCCTCTCTCAGTAGTTACTGTATAGAAATTCGTTTGTGCAAAAAAAAAAGTGTTTAAAAAAAATCTTTTGAAATACTGTATATTCAGAGCTGCAGCCCCCTCTATTCCCGATCTCCTCCCCATCTCGCAATGCCATAACAAAGAGAAAGACAAGAGCTACTATATTTTTTTACTGTATTATGCATTATAAAATTTATTTTTTGAGCGACCCCCTATTGCAGACCTGAATTTATTATGAACAGTTCAATAAAGCATTGCACTTCACATTAGTTTGGGAAAAAATATATAGAAAAACAAAATATGTTTTATAAAATTATTATATTTTTATTGTTTAATCAATTATTTCTGATAATAATGCACATGTCAGTATTCATTAACCAATAAAATTCTATAGAAAAATACTATTTTCCTGCCTTAAGGATTATCAAACATGTCTTCTGCCCAGCTCATGATAATCACGCTACAGTACATATACGTGAATGGTTCTGTTGGAGGGGGGGGGGGGGGGGGTGTTGTGTTGTTGATAATCTTTGAACTTCAAGCTGACTTGTTTTGTTACAGTACAATAGCAGTTTAGAAGGGCTTAGCTCAGCCTGTATCTCACACAACATATTAATCTTATTACTAGTGAGGGGGGGAGGTGTGTTGTGTTTAAGAAAAGGCAAGTTTAGAAGGGCTTAGCTTATCGCACTTGCGCATGCGTGGCGGGTAGAACTGTGAGAGCAGGCTCGGGAAGATTAAAGCCACAAAGCCAACCATTTGAAAATGAATGGTTTGCGAGAGGTGTCGATAAGAAGTTGAATTCCTTGAGCCTTGTGTGTGTGCGGGGGTGGGGGGGCTGGGTGGGGGTGAGCTGTATGAAGGATTACCTGTAGTTCAAAGACATATTTTCAACAGTTCAGAATAATGTTTTGATCCCCACACCCCCAAATAAAAATCACAGTACTACAGTATGCCACCCACCTCAGAAAGAACGTACATGACTAGTGTGGAATTAAAAAGCAACAGTACTGCTTGATTCTCATACTGTAATATCCATAATTGCTATGCAAGCCCATGTCGATAACCAAAAAAAAAAAAATTGTTATATATATTTGTAAAACTTGAACTACAGTAGAGACTACGATTAATCTAACAAAAACCAGTGGCATTCACCAAAAAGACCCAGGAATTGCCAGAATAAATGCCTTAAACGTGCCTTAAACTAGCCCCAGCATTTCTGCATTGATTAATGGTCTATATACTGGACACCTAACAAACTCCTATTGAACCCCCAAAATAACCACAACATATATATAAGCATATGAGTGTCACAGAGGAGTGCTACGGAGCATGGCAATATAATTTAATTAACCAGAGAAGCACACAGAAAACACAGACAAGCTCAGTTTTAGCACATCCAGTGAAAATCATACACGGTACAGTGCCTAAATATATATGTTAAATATCTATTAAGTGAAATGGTCTTTTAGTTTGACATTTTGGCCAAAATTGTTGTAGAGCCCCTGAGCCAACGTCACGGCAGACCACATTCAGGGTCCCTAACGCTAATATAATTCTTAATAACCTGTGTAATAACAGAAGAATGATTAAATTAAAATCTGTCATATTAGTTGCAAAGTTCTAAGTCTGATTGAAGCCTTTATTAACCTGTACTTACCAGGAAAAGCACTCTGAATTAGAGTTGTCACAACCATACTGCAACAACAGTTCCCCTGTGGAAGATGCTATGGAGTGAGCCCTTAACCATTTAAATGTGGGAGGGGGTGAGCTTAAATTAAGTAGGAGGTTGCCAACCTCCAATCAGCCAGGACTAGCGAAACCAATTGTAAAATATAACTGGACACCTAACAAGCTCCTATTAACCCCCAAAATAACCACAACATATATATAAACATATGAGTGTCACAGAGGATGCTACTGAGCATGGCAACATATATTTAAAACCGAGACAGCACAGAAAACACAGACAAAGCTCAGTTTTAGCACATTCCAGTGAAAATCATACACGGTACATGCCTAATTATATAGTATAAATATCTATTAAGTGAAATGGTCTTTTAGTTTGACATTTTTTGGCCAAATTGTTGTAAGCCCCTGAGCCAACGTCATGGCAGACCACAAATTCCGGGGTCCCTAACCGCTAAATAAATTCTTAATAACCTGTGTAATAACAGGAAGAATGATTTATAGTAAATCTGTCAATATTAGTTGCAAAGTTCTAAGTCTGATTGAAGCCTTTATTACCTGTACATTACCAGAAAAGCACTCTGAATTAGAGTCTGCACAGAGCATACTGCAAGCAAACAAGTTTGATTAATGGTCTATCAGATTAACAGTGGGGGTCCTGGCAGTCCCATTCAAACTGAATTGGACTGCCAGGGACCCCTGCTTTGTTAATCCTATGGGTTGTTAGTCAATGCAGAAATGCCTTAAACGTGCCCAGAACATACTCTGAATGTAACCCGGCTAGTTTAAAGCAAGCGTTAGGATAAATGTGGCCTCTACTGTAACTTCTACTGTAAATGAATGGGAAGTTATACACGGATGCGCATTAATAATCAAAAAGGTCCCAGGTACCAAAGAGAATTACACGCATGAATGGTTTGCGAGAAGTGTCGAAAGAAGTTGAAATCCTTGAGTGTGTGCTTGCTGTATGAAGGATTACCTGTAGTTCAAAGACATATTTTCAACAGGTCAGAAAAATGTTTTGATCCCCACACTCCCAAATAAAAATCACAGTTCTATGCCACCCACATCATAAAGCATGTCTAGTGCCGCATTAAAAAGCAACAGAACTGAGTGATTCTCATAATATCCAGAATTGCTATGCAAGCCCATGTCGATAACCCCAAACAATATTTATTTGTAAACTTGATTCGCAGAATATCAAGAATTGTTATGCAGGCACATGTCGAGAAAAGAAAAATAAATAACAAAAAAACAACAACTTTTTTTTCAGACTTGAACTTCTACTGGGAAGTCATATACGCATGCGCAGGAATGTAAGGCAGGAATGTAAGGCTTGGGAAGATTCAAGCCAGAAAGTCATCCATTACAAATGAATGATGTGTGAGAGGTGTAGATAAGAAGTTGAAATCCTTAAGCCTTGTGTGTGTGCGGGGGCGAGAGCGCTGTATGATTGATTATCAGTTAAAAGAAATATTTTCAAAAGGTCAACATAATGTTTAATGCACAGAAATGTGATACTGTAACACGCCTATGCATTTCACACTGCTCTGTGTACAATACAGTACAGTACACACGCTGCTCTGTGTATAATACAGATACAGTACAGTACAGTACAGTACACACGCTGCTCTGTGTATAATGCAGATATTGAATTGCTATTGGATTTTTTGGAGTGTAGTTAAACAACCCATGTTCTCTTAAATTGTTAGCATGTAAAATGAATAATGATAGATGAAGGGTGAACAAAATATTCTGGTATGTTTAGCATAGCAAACTTGATTTGTTAATTGTGTGCTTTTAATTGTCCAGCTTGTAACAGGCAGATTTGTTGGGGGAAGGTCATATGACTGTTTAGATTTATAAATTTGAAAGCGGTTAAAAGAAAGCATTGGAAGGGTCTTAGCATTGCATCTTAAAGTGTGAATCTTTAAGTGAACATGTAGTTAGACTAGAAGTGGAATGGAGACTGGATCCTACTACAAACTCTTGTACACAAGGCAGCAAAAGGAGAGATCAGAAAACACTAATATTGAATGCCTTTTAGCCTGCACTTTTAACCCCCATGTAAACTTTATTTACTGCAGCCTCTCCCAACCCTGGTTTGCACATGTAACCACCTCTCTCATCCCCACAAAATCCCTCTGCAATCCTTAAACAGACCCTAGCATTGCAAATGCAGCACCCTTTCAGTGGCGAGTAAAAGGCACACATTTGCTGTCTACTAAATGCACACACTAACATGGCTTACAACAGCTTCATGCACAGTTACCTACTTTTGTGATAAGTAGCAGGTTCATTATCTCAACTCTGTTATTTATTGTGACCTCATGGATACGTTACTCTCTCTATCAATACAAACTTCTCCCTCCTGGCCCACACCCAATATCATCATGCACCCTGGATTACCTGAAAGCCTTGCATTATCTACTGAATGTTGGTGCAGATCTCTGAAAAACAGCACATCAATCACTGCTCTTTCTAATGGCAAACATCACAAATTTACAACTTGCAAAAAAACTACTAAAATCTCTATTTATACTGTTACTCTCTTTAGCAGGTGATATTTGTGATGGTGAGGGGGTACCCCGGCCAATATTAAAGGTATTATGCACAGCTGGGTGCCACTGAGCCATATTGGGGAGTTTGAAGTGTCAGCTCTGCAACCCAGTTATGGCATGTGAACTGTATTTTAAGAAAAACAAAGAAAGAAACAGCGCAAAAAACCTCATGGCGTAGTACCAAAAATTATATTGTGATAAAAAACAGGTGAGTATTGCACGTACATCAGATATAATAATTACTAGCAGGACATGTATATGGACATGTTACCAATCAGCAACAACTGGTGGGTTGGTAGCGATCATCAGGTAAAATCTCCACTCACGTCTCCCGTAAGTGGTACCAGCAACACTCCAATCGCTCAGGTAGAAGTCAGCTGCTACACGGCATGGGTACAGCAACTGCTGCGGGAAGGTAAGCTTTCCCTCTGGTTCTTTTGCGCACGTTGATGACATCATCAGATGGCGCCGCCGGATATCTCACGCAGTCTACAGCCAGCCAGAAGAGTACCGGGGATTACCGGAGATTGTCCCATATGAAGAGAATCACGGATAGGATCAAACCACAGCGGGTAGTTCTAGGAATGCACCCTATTATCCAATGCGTTTCGTACATATGATGCACTTCGTATGGGATAACGGAGGTCTCTAATTGGGCGCTTAATATACCTATCCTCCTCCTGTGATTGGCTGTTGATTTTGAGTCCAGCCCCTCACCGAGGGAAGGCATATTGGAGGAATAGGCTAATACTTAACCTTTTACAAAACATTTACATATTCAAAAACTTTATTAATAAACACTGAATGAACTCCATATGGAAAACACTAAAAAAATAAAGAGACATATTTTAATATAGAAATAAAAAACATAATGGTTCTATATGATAATGTTAAACATGATAATTGGCTGACAGAAAAAGAAAAAGAAAAGGCAGATTCAGACCTTTCTCAGAGATACATAAAGAGAAACAGGAACCATAACAAATCTTAAATTGTTAGAGATCCAAAGCATGATAAGAATTATAACAAAAGACAATTAAAATAATAAAAAGATTCTTGTTATTAATTTTATAAAAAAAAAAAATTAAAAATTAATATAAAGACCAGACATCAATTTCCTCATTTAATCCTAATGGAGACAATGTTTGCATCTTGTAGATCCATAAGCTTTCCTGTTTGGAAAGCATCTTGTCTCTATCGCCACCACGTTGCCCTACAGGAACAATTTGGATACCAATATATCGGAGAAGACTAGCATCACTATTATGTTTTATTTTAAAGTGTCTGGAAACACTATGATTTTCCAGACCCAGTCTGATATTCCTAGCATGCTCTAGAATTCTTACTCTAAGATAACGTTTAATGCGTCCGACATATTGGTATCCGCATGGGCACTGCAGGAGGTATACTACATGCGTGGATTTACACGATATACAATCCTTTACCACAAAGCTCTCTTTTGTGGTATTTGAGGCAAATCGTTTGCGTTCTAAATTGAGCATTTTACAAGCTTTGCATTTTCCAAATTGTAATTACCGCTAGGTTTTTTTTGGCAACCAAGGGATCTCCAATGCAGAGTTATTTGGGGGTCCAATATCACTTGGTGCCAAATAGTGTTTGAGACTTTTAGCTCTGCGGTAAATAAAACTTGGCTGTGGAAAAAGTAAAGATCCAAGGATGGGGTCATTGCGTAAAATATTCCAGTTATTACTGACAATTTTCTGAATGTGTGTACTCACTGAATTATATTCTGTTATAAAAGGAACTTTGATTTTGTCACCTTTTGTTTTATCATCAGTTAATTGTTTGGAATCTTTTTGTAACAAGAGGGATTCCCTATCCATAGTATGGACTTTCTCCAAGGATTTTATTAGAGGAGCTCCATCATATCCTCGTTCAATAAATTTATCAAATAGAACAATGGATTGGTTTTCAAAGTCAGTCTGTTGACTACAATTGCGTTTGATACGCATAAACTGACTCACTGGTATATTGTCTATCCAGGACCTTTTATGGTTACTGGATGACAATAGAAAGCTGTTCGTGTCCACTTTTTAAAAAAAGGTTTTAGTGTTTATATTCAAACCGATTTTAGATTCCAAATTAAGATCCAAAAAGTTAATTTCACTTTCATGAGTCTCTGCAGTGAACCTCAAATTGAAATCGTTTGTGTTTAGATAAATTTTAAACAAATCTATAGTGTTCTCGTCACCCTCCCAGATACATAAGACGTCATCAATATATCTCTGCCAACTAATTACATGGTTAACAAATGGATTATTGTTCCAAATGAAAAGATCTTCCCATACTCCCATGTAAATGTTGGCGTAGCTAGGGGCAAAACGTGTCCCCATAGCAGTGCCAAACAACTGAATAAAAAATTGGTTCATGAATAAAAAATAGTTGTGTGACAGTATATATTGTATGGCATCAACAATAAACTCACAATTAAGGGGATGTAAATCTTTATCACGCCTTAATGTTTCCCTAATGGCTTCTACACCCTTGTTATGGGGAATACAAGTATATAACGACTGAACGTCGATGGTTGCCCATTCTCTTGCCACTTTTTGTTTTCAATGAATTTATAACGGCGGTCGTATCTTTTATATAAGATGGCAAAACTTTTACATATTTCTGTAAAAAATAGTCCACATATTGGGACAAATTGGCCGTCAGTGAGTTAATGCCAGAAATTATCGGTCTGCCAGGTGGATTGAATAATGTTTTATGAATTTTTGGCAGATGATAATATACTGGATTTCTGGGAAATTGAACGTAAAGAAATTGATATTCTAATTTTGTAATCACTGTGGACTCAACAGCTTCATCAAGAAGAGCATTCAATTCCAATAAAAAATAATTGGTAGGGTCCTGAGGAAGTTTACCATAATAAATGGAATCATTTAATATACGAAATGCCTCAAATTCGTAATCCTTTCGATTTTGAAGCACTTCTCCCCCACCCTTAACCGCTTGTCTTCTAATAAGATCCTTGTTATCTTGTAATTCTTTTAAAGCTTGATGCTCATTAAACTTAAGATTATGTTTGATGTCTGAGATTTTGAAATCTTTAACCAATGTTGTAAACTCATTATTAACAACATTAAAAAATCTATAAAACTGCCTTTACTCTGGGCAGGATAAAATCTTGATTGCGGTTTAAATTTAGTGTGTTGGCATAGCATATTTCCATCATCCTGATTATTAGACACTGAATCAACCTCAATATTAGGTTGATCAATACCCAGTTTATTCCTCATGAAATGTCGTCACCTCACTCTCCCCCCCTTGCACGTCAACTGACTCTCCACCTCCTTGAACCTCACATCATTCCCCCCCTTGCACCTCACATGAGTCACCCCCCTTGCACGTGACATGACTCTCCCCCCTTGCATGTCACATCACTCTCCCTCCTTGCACGTCACCTGACTCTCCCCCCTCCTGCACCTCACCTGACTCCCCCCCTGCACCTCACATCACACCCCCCCTTGCACCTCACATGACTCTTCCCACCTTGCAAGTGACATCCCTGTACACTCCCTTGCACCTCATATTAGTGCCCCCCCCTCCCTGCATGTCCCTCGGCCCCCACCACACAGACTGTCTGCCATACACACACACGTCACACACACACAGTTTAACACACACACAGTGTCACACACACAGTGAGACACACACAGTGTCACACACATAGTGAGACACACACACATTGTCACACACACACAGTGAGACACACACACACAGGTGGGAAGGTGGGGTGCAAAGCAGGGATGGTGAGCATGATAGCGGAGCGGGAGGGAAGGCGGCAAGTTTGAGACACTAAGTGGGGAGCTGCTTTAAATAGCAGTGCCGGCGAGAGGGTGATTGTTAGTGGAACTGCTGAGCGGAGCTGGGGTGGGGTGTAGACGGCCATTTGTCAGGCCTGCTGAGCGGAGGCACGGTGGGGTCTGCACAGAGGAGGTCGTGATTTGTGAGGGGTGTACAGCGGTGGTGTGGATGGGTAAGAGGGGGGGTGTACAGCAGTGCCGGTTATATTGATGTTGTGTGATGTTGAGGGAGTTAGAGAGGTGGAGAGAGGGTTTGAAAGTGAGGTGTGTGATGATTGAGGAGGTGGAAAGGTAGTAAAGGGCGCAGGGAGAGAGAGGGTTGGAAAATGGGTTAGACTTACCAAGGTCGTGGGTGAGTCCGCAGGTGTGATCCCAGGGGGATAGGGTGAGTCCGCAGGGAGAGAGTCTCAGAGGCTGAGGGCTCAGTTTTGGCTTGAGAGTCTCGGGTGACAGTCCCAGGGGGTATGGTGAGTCTGCAGGGGTGGGAGTCTGTGGCAATATGTGTGTGACTGTGTGTATCACAGTGGAGTAGGTGTGTCCATAATATCGCTTTGTGTAACAATGCCTGCACATTGCTGAATCGGATTTTAAAAACCACGTACCGGAGTCTACAGTTTAGTGGCTGCTGTTATTGATTAGGATAGAATACTGTAACTGAGAGCTTCATAGAAAACCTGGAACAGTATGCTGTTGTTTTCAGACCGTATACAATACTTTTTTATAAATATATACATACTGTATAATAAACTGAAAAATAAAAAGTATGCATGTATTCTACATGTATTCCAGTAAATATGTGTATTCTATACACGTACAGCATGTATTGTTTTAATACTCTTGTGATGTACAGTACTGAGCATGCCTACAGTATACAGTACAGTACTGTACAGTATGCCTGGACAGTATTGTATGTTCTAGAAACACTGTATTTTGTTACAGTATAAAAGGAGACAATGGAACAATTTAAAACAAATCAACATTTTCTTTTATTGGTGGAGTAAGTACTGCTGCAACACACTATATTCGAGCAAATGCCCAGTTTGTACCTGGCAGATACCTGGAATGCGCTGCTCCTCACCTCTGACAAGCCGCGTTGCGTTTGCCTTCCCAGCCACGGTTCATGCCTGGCTGACGGGGGCCTGATCTGTTAAATGATAATGATCAGGATTTAATAGGCTACAATGCTTCGCGTGTCCACCATATGGCATAAATTCATGAATTGTAATGCAGTATATATTTATACAGTACTGTATATACACAGTATATATATATATATATATATATATATATATATAT
>WSYH01008092.1:0-30568 GCA_036426205.1 Ascaphus truei | reverse complement strand
TGCCACATCCCTTTGTGCACACAGCAGAGAAAAGAAAGGTGTGCAACCCATATTCATCTGTGTCCTAACAGAAGGTTATATAAAGAAACATTATAGTTAATATAACATAATTAATCTATAAAAGTAGTACTAGGACCATATATGTTTTTACTTACAAGAAAAAAAGGAATTGATGAGATTCTGGCGTGTCTGGCCACCACTGGCTGTTTGTTCATTTTCAGCAGCTACATGGGTTGGATGCTCGTCTACCAAAGGCTCAGCTAGGTCTGATTGTACATTGTGCCTGAGTGCAACATTGTGCAAAATGCAACAGGCAAGGATAATATCAGACACTTTTTGAGGCTTGTATAGAAGAGCCCCACCAGTTCTGTCCAGACACCTAAATCTGGTCTTGAGTAGGCCAAATGTCCTCTCTATAACAGATCTTGTAGAGATATGGGCTGCATTGTACCTCTCCTCTGCTTCAGTTTGAGGGTTTAGCACCGGAGTCAAGAGCCACGGCCTAATTCCGTATCCTGAGTCACCTATAATGAATGGAGCACACATAAGCTTACATTAGTGATAAGATTCTACAATGACAACATTCCTAAAGAAAAATGTGTTTTGTGTTAGAACATCTAAATCTGTACTCACCCAGCAGCCAACCATGTTCAAAATGTCCCTCTTCGAACGCATGGAAGACTGAAGAGTTCCTCAGGATAGAGGAATCGTGACTGGAACCAGGGAATTTGGGTACCACATGCATTATCCTCATCGTGGCATCACATAACACCTGTACATTGAGTGAATGGTAGTGCTTACGATTACGGTAAACATGCTCACTCTGACTAGGTGCAATCAAAGCAACATGTGTGCAATCGATTGCACCCAGCACACATGGTATCCCTGCTATATTATAAAAGCCATTCCTGACTTCCAGCCACTCTGTCGCCTCTGTAGGAAAATGAATATAATACCTAGCGTGTCTATTGAGTGCATAGAGAAACTGGGTAAAGGCCCGCGAGAATGTAGATTGCGAGACCCCGCCCACTATGCCCACAGTTGTCTGGAATGACGCGGAAGCAAGATAATGTAATGAGCACAGCATTTTAACAAGCCCAGGGACTGCACGACCTCTGGCTGTCAAAAAATCTAAATCTCCCCTTATCTCCTCATAAAGAGATAAGATTGCTGCTGAACTCAAACGATAGCGACTTACCATCTCCTCCTCACTCATCCCATCTAACAGGGTTCTCTCCCTGTACACATGCGGACGAGGCACAACTTGTCTCCTCTGTCTTCTCCTCTGATCTCCTGTCCCTCTACCTGTCCCTCGGCCTGTCCCTCTCCCTGTCCCTGTCGTATCCGCGTGCCTGTCCCTGTCACTGTCCCTGGCTCTGTCCCTCCCTTGCCCTATGTCATTCTCTTGATCAGCAAGCATGTCATGAAAAAGAATGTTCCTCCGTCTCCTAAACAATCGCAACATTTTGAAATGAGTAGCTGTGAATGAGCAGGTAATGGGCGTCCTTTAAATAGGTATGTGATGATGTCAGGTGACATAGTAAAATGCAAGGTGTTACATTAACATATTAAAGTACTTCTGTCCCAAGCTGTCTGCACTTGATCTTAGAAGTATTTGTTCTGTGTATTCTGCAGGGAATCATGATATTTGACAATGATGTCACGTGAAGCTTTGTACAAACATTGCTTGAAAAAAATTAATTTAATGTGCAATGCATGTAACACTTCTGAACGCAACAGTCAGTCATGTAATTAGACAAAAAGCCTGAGATTGGCGTGTAAAATGTTTGCTGCAACATGTGTAATTAGCCATGTTATTGTCACATGTTGACAACAATGAATTCTCGTGTGCATATGCATACATTTATTGCATGAGGATAGTTGCTATAGAATCAGTTTGAAAGGTGTCACAATGATTAATTACTGTACATGTGTGTAGAAGTTAGGTTGAAGTGCTTGTAATGCAACGTTTACAATGTAAACATGCAATGTGATTGAGTGTCCAATAAGTGACGTCATGAAAAAGGGAGGAACCAAAACTACATGTAAACATGAGAAGAAAGATGTACATGAACGTTTCAAGATGCGTTACACATTACAAGCATTGTGTAATGTAAAGCAACATGAATATACGGTGTATGTGTTAGATGTGTGACATGTGTAACATCATATAAATAATTATCGCTCAGTTCAGTTAAATGTGTGATATGATGTGAGGTTCTCCTTGAAGAGTTAAGTATAGGATTTTCCCTTGACACATCATCACATGATGAGTAATGTGACACTCAAATGATGAAAACATCTAAAAGTACAATGTTATGCAAATAATACACGTCCGCTGTGACACAATGCAGGGAATGCCCCCCACACTGTAATGCAAATCACCTTTGTATTGTGAGCAATGAAACGTAAACAGTACTATACTGTTATACGTCCCCGCTCCATTGACTCCATTGATGTACAGAAGATTTTTTTTTTCTAAGTGCCGTTCCGGCAGCCTTAGCGATCGTTCTCCCCTCCAACTTGCCAACTTTAGTTGGCGGGAGAAATTGGCCATAACATCTCAATTTCCTAGTGCCGATCAGCCCCGATAAGCTGATTTTGGTACTTGAATCCAGCCGATTTAAAAAAGTGGCGATCAGTGCCGAAAACAGGCTTATCGGCAGCCGACTGGCCATAACAAAATTATCGGCTACGAAACCTGCCGAAATCAAGCACTTATCGGGGCTTACTGAATCGCAAACCCAATTTTGGCTATAAAATGCCAAAAAAATCCTTATCAACTCTTACTGCATGAGGCCCTATGTCAGAGAAAGGCACTAGCTGAAACAGTGTAAGGTGTTATACAATAGTAACTGTGTAGGTATAATCCTTAGTGTTGCCTCAGTGAGGTGATACAACAGAGCAAAATGTTAGCCAGAAGGGAAAATATTATATATAATGATTCCCATTTGACATAAGGTAGATGCTGCTGGTAAACTTAATGCTAGCCTGCCGAGTATATTAGTACACTTGTAGGAACTGAAAGAATGACTATAAGTGGCAGCCCATATTCGTGAATGGGTCACTAATGCCATATTAGAACTAAATAGTATCCTTCCTTTCGAAACCCAAGATGAGACCTCTCGTGACCATCAGGACACTGCACGAAGTCTGTGTTGTGCAGGAGCAGGGAACCGCGGCTAGTCGCCGTGCGATAACAGTGGAAGCGGTGTGCGACTATGCCATGCGTGTGCATGTCTGCTGGTAGTGCCAACGTGCGCGTTTCATGTGCAAAATGTTTTCTCAAGGCTAAGTCATGAAGGGGCTGTCTCATAGAAACAGGTGGTATATATTGCGGCACCTAAGGTAAGTATTGTCAATACTGTCAAAAGACAAGTCACAGATCATCAACCTGTCTGATCTCATCTTAAGTGAACATTGTACATCAAATATACACGTGCTAGGCAGAGGCCTGTCCTTCTCCCTCTTGGCTGACATCAGTGTCTTTGATTGGATGAAGGACACCAACCTGTTAGGATGAAATTAAACTTCATAAGTTTTTTAAGCTGAGAGATCATATTGACCAATTCCTTAGAAATCCCTCCAATAAACACTCTAGATATTGAGGCATGTAGGAATCTCGTGGCCATGGAGGAGGAATCTAACGGGACACCTGGCGAAGGTGTACATACCTGTACATACACAGATCTTAAATCCAAGTTCCTACCGTTTAGTGAAATGTCCTGCCAAGAGAGGAGGGCTCTCAAAGAATCATATCTAACAGGGAGATTGCTATTAAACCATCCGACAAAGGGGCCAATCTTGTGCACGGCAGAAGGAACATTTTAGACTACTCTCTGACCCAGGGAGCTATGAAGTTAAATACATTTTAACTCCCACATTAATCATTTAGTCTGGGAGTGAGTGTTTCTCATTGGGTTACTTTTCTCTACATCGTCACATTTATAGTTGAGGAAACCTTCAAAGATCAGATTTGCTTCATAAAAAATAAAGTTAAAAGGTTGACATAATTCATAGTTCTGTCACTTTATCGCTCTTTCCATGTGTGTCAATTGGCCCTCAGATACATGCTTAACTGGCATCACAAGGCACCATCGGTCTGACTGATGCTGTTGATAACAATGAGGACACTGTCTACCAAGGGCCATGCACACTGCTGCTGGCTACTTAGAGGGCCACACATGTTATCGTTCTTAAAAATCTTTGAGATATTTATTGAATTATAAGAAACATGATTCATTCAACTTGCCTGGTTGGCCAGCTCTAGCCAAGGCCTGGTGCACAACTATTTCACAGACTTTAAAAAAGCATCAGGAGAATATAGACTGGGTAAAGTCAATTAAAATCTGGAAAGACAAGATCTATTATCAAGTCACACCTGTCATCAGAAGCAGGGCAGGTTGCCTAGGCAACCCATTTTGGGGGGTGGTATAATCAGTGTGACATGGGAGGCTGGGAGCAGAGCATGCTGCTTACCTCTGCTGTGCATCACTGCAGCAGGAAATTGTGAGGCTCGGCCTGCGTTCGCAGACACCGATATGCTGGTGGAGGGAGTGTGTGTAAAAACGGAGCGGGAGGGGGGTGTAAAAATGGAGGGGGAAGTAAACATGGAGGGGGAAGAAGGTGCAAAAATGGAGGGGTACGTTGGTGTAAAAACTAAGGTGGATGAGGGGTGTACAAACTGAGGAAATTGTGTGGTGTTAAAAGAAGGGGGAGAGAGAGAGAGTGTGGTGGGGAGAGAGAGAGGCGGGGGACAGATAGGGAGAGAGAAGGTTGGCAGAATGAGATGTGGGAGGAGAGAGATGTGAGGGAGATAGAGAGATGAAGGGGGAGAGAGAGATGAAGGGGGAGAGAAAGAGGTGTGGGGGAGAGAAAGAGGTGTGGGGGAGAGAAAGATGTGGGGGAGCGAAAGGTGTGGGGGAGAGAGGTGTGGGGGAGAGAGAGTTGTGGGGAGCAATAGTGGGGGGAGAGATAGTGGGGGGAGAAATAGTGGGGGGAGAGGTAGTGGGGGAGAGAGAGGTAGGGGGAGATAGAGGTAGGGGGTAAGAGTTGTGTTGGGGAGAGAGTCATAGGAGAGAGTCATGGGGGAGAGGGAGAAGTGGGGGAGAGAGAGAAGTGGGGGAGAGAGAGAAGTGGGGGAGAGAGATGTGGGGGGGCGAGAGTTATGAAGCGGAGAGAGGTGTGGGGAGACATAGGGGTAGAAGAGCAAAAGGAGTAGGAGAGAGAAAAGAGTGGGAGAGAGGAAGAGGTGGGTGAGAGAGAGGGGTGCAGGGGAGAAAGAGATGGGGAGACAGAGGGGTGGGGGAGAGAAAGGGGTTGGGGGAGAGAGAGGAGTAGGGAGGAAAGACAGGTGTGTGGAGAGAGACAGGTGGGGGAGAGATAGAGGTGGGCGGAGAGAGAGATGGGGAAAGAAAGAGGTGGGGGAGAAAAAGAGAGGTGGGGAGAGAGAGTGGTGAGGTTAGAGAGAGAAGGGGGTGAGAGATAGAAGTAGGGGGAGATGGGTGGGGGAGAGCGTGCAGGAGGGGGGAGGGGGGGGGGTAGGGGAGGAGGGGGGGGAGAGGGGTGGGGGAGAGCGTGCAGGAGGTGGAACGGGAACTTGTAGGGGAGAAGCTGGTGAAGAGGGGTGCATGTTGGGAGAAGCAGGTGAGGAGTGGAGCAAGTGGGGAGAAGCTGGCGAGAAGGGGAGAATGTGGGGAGAAGCTGGGGAGAAGTTGGTGAGAAGGGGAGTATGTTGGGACAAGCTGGTGAGGAGTCAGAGCCGGTGCAACCACTAAGCAGCCAAGGGCCCATTTTGGGGGCGGCAGAGATGGCCACTCGCGGGAGGCCAGGAGCAGACGCAAAGGGGAAAAGGAAGCATTGTGATGGTGAGGGGTTAACCAGGCTCACTAATAAAGGTCAAGCCCACTTGGTTGCCTCTAAGTCACATTGTGGGGTCCTAGAGTGTCAGCTGTTCCAAAAGTAGAGACACAGGTTCACGCGGCGTCAGCGTTGCTTCATTGCCCAGGATAGGCGAGTATCTCCTAACTGCATGGGCTCTTCTGCAGATGCTGATGCGGAATCCCCGGGACCTGTGTAATGGACGGGAGCTGGTTGTATACATCTCTGACGTCTTCCCCTCTACATTCTTCACTCCTGAAGGCGCTGGTCCATGCGTATGCAGAGCGCGATGTGCGCCTCCAATTCGATGGGACGTTCCAAAGCGACCAGTTCTTGAGGGATTCCGTTAAACCCTGCCAGAAGACCGCAGCCAAAGCTTCGTCATTACACTGGCGACACACTTTATTCGAGCTCGGCTAGTCCCACATTCTGGTATAAAACCCGGGTTGTATGGAGGTTTGTGACTGTTTTCTCCCGAGTGCAGAGTATATTTCCAGGCAGGGATTGAAGCATTTTATTCCGCTGGCTGCAATACTGCACAGTATTATTATATACTGGCATTACAATTCATGAATTATGCCATCTGGTAGAACACGCGAAGCATTGCAGTCCATTAAATCCTAATCATTATCATTAACAGATCAGCCGCCCGTCAGCCAGGCATGAACCCAGGATGGGAAGGCAAACGCAACGGGGCTTGTCAAGGTGAGGAGCGGCGCATTCCAGGTATCTGCCAGGTTACATACTGGGTATTTGCTCGAATAAAGTGTGTCGGTGCAGTATATGCTGTCTCAGCTACGGTGCGGAATGCGAGCGCATACCGTGCCATGGAACGATTTCCCTGTGGGATATTGAGAAGACTTGTATTGTATTGTTGGTCTTGTATTGTATGTCTTTATTTATATAGCGCCATAGTGTACAAGCGCTTCACACAAGTATAATCATGTGGTAATCAAATAAATAACAGATAATATAAATAACAGATCATGGGAATAAGTGCTTTAGACATATAAGTACATTTCGGAAGAGGAGTCCTGCCCCGAGGAGCTTACAGTCTAATTGGTAGGTAGGGAGAACGTACAGAGACAGTAGGAGGGAGTTACTGGTAAGTGCGTCTGCAGGGGGCCAAGATTTATGTATCAGTGTTCAGAATATCCACAGTGCTATTCATATGCTTCTTTAAGCAAGTGTGTCTTAAGGTGGGTCTTAAAGGTGGATAGAGAGGGTTGCTAGTCGGGTGTACGGAGGGGAAGGGCATTCCAGAGTTTGGAGCAGTCAGTGAAAAAAGGTTTCAGGCGGAGAGGGCTTTAGATACAAAGGGGGTAGAAAGAAGACATCCTTGAGAAGACGCAAGAGTCTGGATGGTGCATACCGAGAAATAGGGATAGATGTAAGGAGGGGCAGAAGAATGTAAGCTTTAAAAGTGAGAGAGAAAGAATGTGAGATGCGGGATTTGATACGGAAGCCAGAGAGGGATTCATGAGGGAGATGCTGAGACAGATCTAGGAAGAGTAGAGTGATTCTGCGCAGCATATTAGGATAGATTGTAGGGGAGACAGGTGAAGAGGCGGAAGTCCGGACAGCAGGAGGTTACAGTAATCAAGACGGAGAGAATGAGGGCCTGAGTCAGAGTTTAGCAGTCGAACAACAGAGGAAAGGGCGTATCTTAGTTATATTGCGGAGGAAAAAGCGACAAGTTTTAGAAATGTTTTGAATGTGAGGGCAATGTGAGAGAGGAGTCGAATGTGACCCCTAGGCAGCGTGCTTGGCTACTGGGTGAATGATTGTAGTTACAACAGTAATGTGGAAGGAGGTAGTAGGGCCAGGTTGGGAGGAGTATGAGGAGCTCTGTTTTAGAGCCATGTTAGTTAAGGCGTCGGAGGGCACTCCAGATGATATAGCAGAGAGACATTCAGAAACTTTGGTTTGACAGCAGGTGTAAGGTCAGGTGTTGAAAAGTATATTGTTGTGTAGTCGTCATAGAGGTGATAATTACACCCAAAGATTTTATTAGGTCACCTAGAGAGAGAGTGTGTACAGAGAAAAGAAGAGGTCCCAGGACAGAGCCCGGGGGTACCCCCCACGAGAGATCAATAGGAGGGAGGAGGTTTAGTCAGAATAACACTAAAAGTACGATGGGAGAGGTAGAGTAATAGATCCAGGATAGAGCTTGTTCGCGAATCCTAGAGTATGGAGATGTGGGGAGATAGAGGTGGGTCCACAGTGTCAAATCGGCAAGGAGGTCGAGTAATATAGCAGATTGTAATGGACTTCTGTCTTTGGCAGCATGGAGGGCCTCAGTTATTTAGGAGGGCTGTTTCGGTGGAGGTGAGCAGTGCGCAGCCAGATTGTAAGGGTCTCAAGGCAAAATAGGTGTTGAGAAAATGGAGCAAGCGAGAGAATACAAGACGTTCAGTAGTTTAGAGGCAAAAGGCAGGAGGGAGACAGGTCGATAGTTAGAAGGACAGGTAGGGTCAAGCTTGCTGTTTTTGAGGAATGGTATGAACTGTTGCATGTTTGAAGGAGGACTGGAAAGGTTCCAGTAGCAGAGGAGGAGTTTAAAAATGTGTGTAAGCGTAGAGAATTATATAGAGGAGCTTAGAGGCTTTTAGGAGTATGGGAGGAATGGGATCAAGACGGGCAAGTGGTAGAGGGAGAAGAGGCCGGACGGGATCCCAACTCAGGACACAATCCTCTCTCTGAGACAGGTGAGAAAAAACAAAGAGTCAAGGAAGCAGGAGGGACGATTTCTAGCGAAGAGGGTCGTTAGGGGGCGGGAGGGCAAGCCAAACGAGGGGATGTAATCATCCGTATGTGCATTCCCACATTTTCCTCTAATAGTCAGGCCCCAAGTCCTGACGCTGAGATGGAGAAGGGGAGGCCACTGAGGGTGGTTTAGCGTAGAGTAATCAAAGACAAGAACAGTTCGGCGTGGTAGTTAGACTTCGCTGATGGGATTCATTAGTGCAGAAAAGTAGTGCTGTCTTTAGCTTGCCGACCCGAGGCAGAGTGTAACACGGATAGCATAAATTTGTAGTGACGGAAAGTCTGCGAGAGTGTTGGAGACTTCCCTTCCCAGATGGCTTTCAGAGAACGATGGAGTACGCAGCATCGCATAGTGGGAAATTTAGCCATGTCTATGGTTAGGAAGGGCGAGGGCGGCAGAGAGAAAGCGGGCATGTAGATCAGAGAACTATGACAATACGAGTTTGTACTTCTGACCGGTCATTCAGCCAGCAGGCAACGGCAGCAGCACAAGGAGAAATCAGGGCAAGCAGGTCAGGGCAGGCGAAGCATAAGCTTGTTTTCAGTGTAGCGGGGCAGGTCTCTTTTCTTTTATTGCCGCACATGGTCAGGAGTGAGTACGTCAGGCACGTAGCACATACCATTAGATTGCCATCACTATTTCCCACGTGGCCCAGCGCGATTCTCTTCTGGCCTTCTTCCGCTCCTTTTCACTTTTGACCTTTCCTTCCCTCTCCCTCCCTCCCTACCCTTGCCTTCGTTTTCTTTAACTTCTTTCCTCACCCTCTTCTCGGCTCTGTCTACTTTCCTCCTTCCACATTTCTTTTCCTCTCCCTCGCTTCTCTTCCCTTTTACCTCCTTTCCGTCACTTACTCCTTCCTGTCAATTGTTTTCGTTGCTCCTTTTCTCCTAAGCTGTCGTTAGCGCATCCCATGGTCGGCTTACCTTTGGGCCTTTGAAGTTCTTCATGCCGCGCTCCATGAACGTTGAGGATGCTTTCTACTCCATGAGGGCAATGCTGTCACCGTCCCTGGGGCGGCGGGCGCTTAGGAACCAAGTTGTGCGCCGTAATTGTAGTCAGATTGAGCAGTATCATTTGCCCTATGAAAGGGGGACCATAGAGACATTTGTCCAGGAATAACAGCCAGCGTGCGGGAATCATATAGCCGACTTTTATGCTCAGCACATGGACCCAGTTGCCAACGGAAGGCGCTCAACGAGCAGTAGGTTATGGTAGTGGTGGTTGGATGTGGGTGGTGGTTGTTTTGGTTTTTTTTTGGTTTGGGTGTTTGTTTGTGTTTCCCGTTTGTTTTTTTGTTTTTTTTATGGTTGTTGTTAGGAGAGAGGAGGTGAACAAACCCCTTTTTGGGTGGGACAACTAACAACTGCAGGGGAAGACACTAGGGGACAGCTGGAACGGAGCTCCCACGGAAGGCTGGGCCGGGCGTGGTATATGTCGCAGCGAACATAGCGGCAAGTGGAGGGCGTTGGCCGCGTTGGTTCGGGTGCGGGTGTGGGTGTTTCGCCCTCCGAGGATTTTGTACTTTCTGACCCCAGGGGGCAGGCAGGGGAGGCAGTCCAGTAAAACCTTCATACCATAGGGCGGACTTTAGTTATATGTAACCGAGCCCAGGCAACCCTACAGGGCAGGTGGGAGTGATGTAGCAGTCGATGACATGCATGCAGATCTTTGTAAGAGAGTCGGCCGGCCGATGTACAGTTCAGGCCCACTAGTGGTTGTCAGGTCTGTATGCAGTACTGGAGAGGAGAGGGAGGAGTGTACAGTTGGACTCAAAGTCAGGTAAGTGAATAGAGGAGGCGAGGTTTTTCTGCAAGAAGGGGTGGTAAATGCTGGACGGTGAGAGAAAGAGAAGGAGAGAGCGGGAAAAAGAATGCGATGAGATGATGGTCAGAAAGAGGAAGGAAGGGGGAAATGGAGAAACGAGACGAGAGAAGTTTTTATGAAAACGGTCTAAGTATGGCCATCCATGTGGGTGCTTGCTGCCAGTCCACCTGTTGGCAAGGCCAAAGATAAGGTAGAGGAAGAAAGCGTGGGAAGCCCAGAGAGAGACGAGGGGTCATCAATGTGGCAATTTGAAAGTGCCCAAGGAGAAGAACAGGGAAAGTCTGAGGAGAGGAGAACAGAGAGCCAGGTTCAAAGTGAGAGGAGAAAGCAGAAGGGGGAGAGTAGAGGTAGGTGGGCGATTAGCACCGCCACAGCAACGAGGATGAAGAGGAGTATAAGATGCTGACAAGTGGGCTCAAAGGGAGGCAGCAAAAAAACAAGTAAAGATGGGGGATAGGAATAGCAATGGGTCGGTAATGCAACAGAGGAGTAGCAGGAGCCCACGCTCCTCACCCCGCCATCAGAGGGGCGGCGAGTGTGGGAGAAGGAAAGGCCCACCAAGGAGAGTTGCGATATCCAGAAGCAAGAGTCAACTGAGTGAGCCCAGGTTCAGTTTATACAAAGAGTAAGCAGGGAGGGTAGGAGAGAGAAAGAAGTCATGTACAGGGGGGAAACTGTTAGAAAGAGAGCGTGCGTTCCAAAGGGCACAGGAGAAAGGGAGAGAGGAGGGAGGGTGGCAGGGGATGGGTATGAGGTTGGAGGGGTTGACACCAGAAGGAGTAGAAGTTGCATGTGGGAGGCGAGGACGAGAGCAAGTTGAAATAAGACAGGGACCAGGATTGGGAGAGATATCCCCAGAAGCAAGGAGGAGAAGCATGGATAGAAAGAGGATGTGTGAGGAGGATTTGTAGGGGTGTTTTTTAGTGCAGGGGATATAGCTGTGTGGTGTCAGAGGACGCAGGTAAGAAAGGAGTTCATGTGAACTGAGAAGTGGTGACGAAAGGAGAGATGGAGATATATGAATAGAGTTTGAGACATACTGAGGCTGGTAGAAAGAAGTGCATAATTTGAGAAGAAGTGAAGTCACAGCAAATATAAATGGTAAAGGCAGCATCACAGCAGTAATGATGCAGTCTGGTAATGATGAAATCCTCCTTTCCAGCGTAGGTCAAATGCAGGAATCAGGGCCAGATGGGGTGTCCACTTCTTCCTCACTTCTTTTGAACTTCCTTTTAAACTTCAGTTGTCTTAAGCATCGGAGACGAAGCAACGAAGGAACTGCTCTAGAGAGTGGTTGGTCCGTTCCGTCTGACCATTGGTCTGTGGGTGGTATCCAGAGGAGAAGTGAAGTGTCATGTTGTGTCCTTTGCAGAAGACCCTCCAGAATCTGGATACGAATGGAGAGCCCCTGTCTGAGACTATGTTCTGGGGAGACCCTTGAAGCCTGAAGACCTCCTTCACAAATACCTCGGATAATTTGAGGGCGCTGGGTAGACAACTGAGTGGGACGAAATGTGCTTGTTTGGTGAAGTGATCGACTACTACTAATATAGTGTTCATCCCTTTTGATTTAGGTAAATCGATGATAAAATACATCGAGAGGTGTCTCCATGGTTGGTCAGGAATAGGAAGGGGTTGCAGAAGACCCCAAAACTTATTCTGTGCGCAGATGGGGCATTCAGAAATGTAGGCATGAATGTCTTTGCGCATGCCTGGCCACCAGAAGGTTCGTTGTAAGAAGTCAATGGTTCTTTCAATCCCTGGATGACCCGCTGTCTTGGACGCATGTCCCCATTGCACTACTCTGGTGCGAAAGAGGGGAGGCGTGTACAAGCATCCGTCTGGCACCTTGAGACCCTGCGGTATTTGGTTTTGAGCCTTGGTGATCTCTGACAAGGCGTTGAAGGTATTGACGGAAAGGACACCGTTTAAGGGGCGTATAGTCTTCTGGTGGTCCTCAGTATTATCCTCTACTGCAAACTGTCATGAAAGTGCATCCGCTTTTACGTTCTTTGAACCCGGGAGCTAGGATATGATAAAATTGTACCGTGTGAAAAAGAGGGACCAGCGCGCCTGCCTTAAAGTCAGGCGATGAGCTATCTCAATATATAACAGGTTTTTATGATCCGTAAGGATTGTGACGGGATAATCCGCGCCTTCTAAGAGGCCTTGTGATGCCATTCCTCCAAGGCCATCCTGATGGCGAAGAGCTCACGATTACCCACATCGTAACTTTGTGCTGCAACGGAAAATTTCCTAGAAAAAAATGCACAAGGATGCAATCTGGCCTGTTGGTTCTTCCTCTGAGATATATATGCTCCTGCTCCTATATCAGAGGCGTCTACCTTTAGGGTGAATGGCTGTCCAGGGTCTGGATGCACCAAGACGGGTGCCGTAATGAAAGCTTTTTTCAAGATTTCAAAGGACCTGATGGCCTTGTGTGACCAGAGTGCTTGGTTGGCGTTCTTCTGGGTGAGAGCTGTGATAGGTGCGACTATGGAAGATACATTTTTAATGAACCTGCGGTAATAGTTGGCAAAGCCTAAAAACCTCTGTATCGCTTTCAGAGAGAGAGAACGCGGCCAATCTATTTCCGCTCGTACTTTGGCAGAGTTCATACTGTAGCAAGACCTGTGTCAGAGATGATGTAACCCAGAAACGAGGTAGACGACTGATGAAATTGGCACTTTTCTAGCTTCGAAAACAGATGATTCTCCCGTAACCTCTGAAGTACCTGTTTTATATGTCGTGTGTGTTCTAGAGCATTTTTGGAGAAAATAAGAATATCGTCTAGGTAGACAAACACATGTTGATCAAGGAGATCCCTGAAAATATCGTTAACAAAATCTTGGAAGACAGAGGGTGCATTACAGAGACCGATGGGCATTACAGAGACCAAAGGGCATCACAAGGTACTCGTAGTGCCCATACCGCATGTTGAAGGCATTCTTCCATTCGTCCCCCTGACAAATCCTGACCAGGCTGTAAGCCCCCTGGAGGACAAGTTTAGAGAAAGTGGTGGCGCCTTGTAACCTGTCGAATAATTCTGCAATCAACGGCAAAGGGTACCGGTTCTTAATAGTCACCATGTTGAGGCCACGGTAATCGATGCATGGTCATCCTTTTTATTCCTAAAAAAGGAACCCGACCCTGCCGGTGATGATGACTTGCGAATGAAGCCCCTCTGTAAATTCTCCTGTATGTATTGTCTCATGGCCTTGGTCTCGGGAGGAGACAAAGGGTATGAGCAGTCTCTGGGAGGAATGGCACCTGGGAGTAGGTCGATAGGACAATCATAGGCATGGTGAGGTGGCAACTCTTCTGCTTGGGTCCTGTCAAAGACGTCTCTGAACTCGCTGTAGATCTCCGGGAGTTGAAACCTACTTGGTTCCAGAACCGAGACCCCTGCTAGAGCCTTGGAGGAATACAGGCAAGCCTCTCTACATTGAGTTCCCCAAGTGATGGGCTGTAACTTGACCCAGTTGATCTGAGGGTTGTGGAGCTGGAGCCAGGGGAGGCCCAGTATTACGCCTACCGAAGGTGTGTGAATGGCGTCTAGCTGTATCCATTCGGAATGGCCACCGGTCATCTTGACACAGAGAGGAACGTTTTTCAGGGATATAAAAGCGGGCTGTAGAGGCCTACCGTCAATGTCTTCGAGGTCCACGAGCCGGTCTTTGGGTACCAGTGGAATCCGATTCCTCTCAGCAAACCCCTGGTTGACAAAGTTTCCCCCAGAACCGGAATACAATAAGTCCTGTGTGGCGGTGTTACCGATGTCTCCAGATAGTGTGACTAGAAGGAGTAATTTGGAAGGCAGTTTGGGAGAAGGAGAAGAGGTTAGAGTGCCCAGTGTAGTTCTCACGATACTCACTGGCGGTTCGCGTTTCCCAACTTTGATGGACAAGCGATTGCCAGGTGTCCCGCTGTTCCAAAAGTAGAGACACAGGCTCACGCGGCGTCAGCGTCGCTTCATTGCCGAGGATAGGTGAGTATCTTCTAACTGCATGGGCTCTTCTGCAGATGCTGATGTGGAATCCCCGGGACCTGGGTAATGGATGGTAGCTGGTTGTATACTTCTCTGACGTCGCCCCTCTCCATTCTTCACTCCTGAAGGAGCTGGTCTATACGTATGCAGAGCGAGATGATTGCCTCCAATTCAATGGGACGTTCCAAAGCGACCAGTTCTTGAGGGATTCCGTTAAAAATAAACACTTGGACAAGTGACCTCCGGGGGTCACTAAAAGTCCTAATAACAGCACTCAGAGTCGCCATACACAGGTAAGTATACGGTAAGGACTGGATATCAGTATAATTACTAGGACCACAAATAAGGGTATATAAACCCTAAGCCAGGAGACTACAAGCAGTAGTTAAAACCAAAAAATAATAAAGTTGTATTAATATAACGACAGACGCAACTTAACAACTATAGGGAACATATATACACACATAGGATATTAAAATCCTCAAGGGGAGGAACGGTTGTGGGGTGGTATAAGAGACAGTCTCGTGTGTAAATACACGTAGCTAGAGGGAAATACCCTAAGGGATAGAAGGTAGATTAGCTAAACAGTGTGTCCACTTATAGGGTACATAATGCGCAGGTGACTTAATTGACAGTAATAACGATCGTAGTGCGCAATGTCAGACACTGATAAGGATATCACAATACTGCCCCGCAATACAGATGAAAACGGCGTATAGCTCGACTAACGGGAGTTTAACAGGAATACAGACAAATAAATGAGGGAACACCTGATGCTTAAAGCTATCGTGCCTGGACGTGGAGACCCAAAATGGCTGATAGTTATCTCCTAATGTCCGGGCAAATATTACGTGTAGGATTAAACAGTGTGTCCCTGTGTCTGTTCTTATACTACCTTCTCTTCATGTCTCAACCAACACAAACCATTCTTCCTGGTGTGCGTCAAACATCTGACGTCACCATACCCCGACGAATGGCTGGGAGGGGCCGTGATGCCAACCAATGGTAAGTAGCGGTTTGATCAACCTCTCAAGGCAAGAATATACATGGCTCATAGCACTGTAAAGTAGTATACAGGGGGTTAATACATATTATGTTTTCCCGTGAATTAGAGAAACCTGTATACTACTTTACAGTGCTATGAGCCGTGTATATTCTTACCTTGAGAGGTTGATCCAACCGCTACTTACCACTGGTTGGCATCACGTAGCATCTGACATTGCGGGGTATGACTCCTCCCCCTGAAGAAGCGTGCCTAGCACGTGAAACGTACGTCGGGGTATGGTGACGTCAGACGTTTGACGCACACCAAGAAGAACGGTTTGTGTTGGTTGAGACATGAAGAGAAGGTAGTATAAGAACAGACACAGGGACACACTGTTTAATCCTACACGTAATATTTGCCCGGACATTAGGAGATAACTATCAGCCATTTTGGGTCTCCACGTCCAGGCACGCTAGCTTTAAGCATCAGGTGTTCCCTGATTTATTTGTCTGTATTCCTGTTATACTCCCGTTAGTCGCGCTATACGCCGTTTTCATCTGTATTGCGGGGCAGTATTGTGATATCCTTATCAGTGTCTGACATTGCGCACTACGATCGTTATTACTGTCTAATAAGTCACCTGCGCATTATGTACCCTATAAGTGGACACACTGTTTAGCTAATCTACCTTCTATCCTTTAGGGTATTTCCCTCTAGCTACGTGTATTTACACACGAGACTGTCTCTTATACCACCCCACAACCGTTCCTCCCCTTGAGGATTTTAATATCCTATGTGTGTATATATGTTCCCTATAGTTGTTAAGTTGCGTCTGTCATTATATTAATACAACTTTATTATTTTTTGGTTTTAACTACTGCTTGTAGTCTCCTGGCTTAGGGTTTATATACCCTTATTTGTGGTCCTAGTAATTATACTGATATCAGTCCTTACCATATACTTACCTTTGTATGGCGACTCTGAATGATGTTATTAGGGCTTTTAGTGACCCCCGGAGGTCACTTGTCCAAGTGTTTATTTGTATCATTATTCCCTAAGCACCTAGTCTTTTATTCTATTATACTACTAGGCGAGCGACTAGTCACTCTGTTTTTGGGATTCCGTTAAACCCTGCCAGAAGACCGCAGCCAAGGCTTCGTCATTATATGCTGTCTCATCTACGGTGCGGAACTCGAGCGCATAACGTGCCATGGAACGATTTCCCTGTGGGATATTGAGGAGAGAAGATGCTGCAGTTACCTTCCTCCCCGGTGTATCAAACACTCTGCGGAACTCCTTGCAGAATCGGTCCAGGTCGGAGGTCATGTCCGGGTATTGTTCCCATATCGGTGTGGCCTAGGCCAGGGTGTCGTCGGTCAACAACAAAACTATATAAGCAACCGGGGAGAAGGAAAGTTTGAGGGAAGCAACTCAAACTGTATGGAGCACTGCCCTAGGAACACATGAGCTAAAGGATCCCCTGTGTAGCGATTAGAAGTGAGTAAGTGAGACTCGGAGGACAAGGTTGGAACCACCAGCGGAAGAGGAGGTGGAATGGGAGCAGCGGTAGCGGTGGTGGAAGTGGGGATGAGTGTCTTTAATTGGTTGGAGATGGTGCCTAGGAGCGTTGGAGCGGTTCCATTCGCTGATTGTTTTGGGAGAGACAAGTCTCTACTTGTTTGAACAAGCCGTCATGTTCGTGTAAGCGACGACCCACCTCGGCGGGTCTAGGTTTGTTGGGCTGAGCATAATGTCACGTGTGCTCACCACAAACCGGACTGGACCACGAGGCCAAAGTGGGGATGTAAGAAAACCACCACCCTACAGCCGCGAGGGCGGGTCCAGAAAGCAGAGTCGGTGTGGGTTAGCCGTTTCAGAGTAGGAGAGTGTAGGATCGTAGAGGTTCTTGCCGTAGTCGGGATTAGAGAGATCAAGAGTAGTCGAAGTCCATAGCTAATGTCGAGGATTGGAGAGCGTATGTAATGCCTGTATGCCCGCAGACCTGGCCAGTCCCCAGTACTGAGGAGGGTAAGGGTATAACACGCACCCACAGCAGTGAGGGCGTGCCCGGAGTGTGGTAGTTGCGTTGCCGGGACTGGTGAGTAAGGGTTAACGTTATACTTGCTGAGTCCGGGGCTCTAGAGGTCGGAAGGTATTGTCCAAGAGCCAGAGTCTAGGGATTGGAGAGAGCAGCGTAGTGATGTCCGAAAGCCAGAGTTCAAGGGCAGGAGAAGGCAGTGTAGTCAAAGTCCAAAGCAGAGTTCAAGTTCAAACCAAGGGAATCCAAAAAGGGGCAGGGACAGGAACCAGAGCTGAAACAGATAAGGGAGCTGGGCATAAACACTGCACACACAGGAGATACAGGAAAGCTATGCAGAGCAAGGAAAAAGAGGACAGACTGGGGTTATAAAGGAGGGAGGACAAATAGCAGGAAGGGGTGGAGCAGGGGTTTTTCTGGGAGCTTGCAGGGATAGGTGTGAGAGAGCAGGGGAGGAGACAGGGAGGTAATCTAGGGTAATGGCCTGCAAGCTCCAGGGGGCGGAGCCAGTACCTGGGGAGGATTGGTAAGTAGAGCGGGTGCGCGCACCCTCTGTAACACAGTTGTGCGCGCGTGACGCGCGAGTACTAGAGCGTGGATGAAGGATCGCGGAGGAGGTACTCGACTGGTGAGAATGAGAGGGGGAAGGAGCGGCGGAACCGGGTATGGAGACAGAGGTACGCTGAGGGGCGTGAGTCCACTGACGGGAGACCAGGGACTGGGAACGCATGCGCACAGGGAAAACGCATGCGCGCAGACCGCGAACGGGAGCGTGACCACGCCACGAGGGAATGAGGCAGAGACCGGGAAGGCAAGGAAAGGGGAGGATTAGCCGGAGGAACCAAGGTGACAGGGACACGCTGGGAGAGCAAGTCCCCCGATCTGTTACAGTGTAGAAGTCTGGGAGACGTGCCGGTGTCCAAGGGTGCCAGAGGTCAGGAGTCCAGGTCAAGGCTGGGAGACAAGGGTTCAAGAGACAAGGTACACAGCAAGACAGCTTGCAGCGAGCATGACAGAACACAGTCTATGCTTAGCAATCAGCCCAGGGCTGATTGAGACTAAATACCAGTGAGGACCAATGAGAGGCAGTCCCAACGATGAGGTCAGAGATAGGTAGAACGCTGGTAAGAGGAGGCAGGGTGCAGGGCAGGTGTGCCTACCCTAGAGTGATTACTGGGGTCAGCTGCGGGAGTGCGTGCGCACACCCGCGATGTGTGCCAGAAGCTGGAGTGCGGAGCAGCATCAGTGATGGCCAAGAGAGGGGCCGGCACCTGCGGGGGTCTGCCACGGCGGCGCTTGCGTCCTGGGGGTGGTGCACACGCTTTTGCCAGTCCAGAGGAAGCGGCGGTCCGGGACCGGAGTTCGCGCATGTCCCCAACTGGGACCGGAGTGCGCGCGCGACTTTGCTGGAAGAAGGCACCCTGGACGGTAGGGAATGCGGCGCAATCCTCACACTCTTTAGGGGGGAAATTATTTTATTCAGGTATGCGGCAAATTAGTAAACCCCATTTATGTCGAACTCATCCCTTATCCTGGTCAAGTTCTTAGCTATCATTGGGTTAAAATATTTATAGTGAAGGCTTGAGTAAAGTCATGGTTTTAAAAGTAGGGTTTCATGCATGAAAATAAGGGTTTCATGCTTGATTTAACAGTCAGACTATGCCAACATTTCAAGGAATCCCAGAGAGTGAGAGTGTTTGATAATCGGGTGTTGACAGATACCCTGGGGCCAACAAGGTTTAGATAGCAAGAGCATAGAATCAAGATCTAATGATTTACATTCATATTGTTCTATATCTACCCATGCTCTCTCCCTGCATTCCATAATAATAATTGCTGGAGCTGGGAGGCATTATACTAAGAAAGCAGGTTGGGCACTACTAAGCCCCCAAACTTAATGGATCTCATCAAAATAGATTTGTTTTATTCTGGGGTGCTTCTTACACAAAATGAACATGAAGATTTGCTGCTGTGTGTCGTTAAAATCTTTCGCAGGGATAACTTTTGGAGGGTCCAGAAGAAATATAATATCCCCAGTAGTAGGTTCATTTTTATAGAAATAATATTTTCTATCCTGCATATATTATATTTGACCCAGCACTGAAGATCTTTTTAAGAGTCTTAATCAATTGAGGCTAGTTGAGTTTAAAAACCATCTCAAATTCATCAGAAATATGAACCCACAGATAGTGAAGATAGAATTACTTCCATATAAAATAAGTAGTTTATTAATTTATTTTTGCCAATTTAGACCAAGGGTCATCCATTTAGAATGATTAATCTTAAACCCCAACATTCTGTCAAACGGATTGAGCAGCTGTAACATATTAGAAAGGAATGAGAGAGGCTTCAATAGAGTCAGAAGGCAAACAGGGATAATTTTAATTCCTTACTGCCCACCCAACTGTCAGCTATATCTGGGTAAGCCCTAATAAGGATCATTTGAGAGCGCAAAGAGGAAGGGAGACATGGGACCATTTTGTCTGATACCATGTGGTATGGAAATCATCCCAGAGAGTAGTCCAGAACACCAAACCTTAGCTGTAAGTATGATATAGTGTCCTAAGGGCCATCAAAAAGTTGCCTGACAGACCAAAGCCCCTGGAAATACCTGGAAGAGAAACCTCCGGTCTAGCTGGTCAGAGGCTTTCTCCACGTCCAGGGATAGCAACATTGAAGCCCTTGCCCTTTTAATAATATCAACTGCCCTCCTGATGTTATCTGGAGCCTGCCTCAAAGGGATTAAACCAACCCTTTGTAATGAATTAAATAAGACAGATAGAGGTTTAGATGGTTACCTAAAATTTGGGCAAAAGGTATGATGTCAGTGTTCATGAGAAGGATGGGCCTGTAACTCGAGTAATTGGTGGGGTCTTTAACTATTATCAAGATAAGAACTATACTAGCCATTATTATCACAAAAAGAAATTCAGAACCATCCAAAAAACTGTTACTGTAAATAACTATGTTAGATGCAGAGTAATACTCTTGCAAATTTTGCATAGTAATTGTTGGAAAAACTTCATGGCTGGGGCACTTTCTGGTCTTCCAATTTTTAATAGTCTAAGCAAACTCATCTCCAATGATAGGTAGATTTATTTTGGATGTCTGATGGCTTCTTAGTTTTGTCAGATGTCTCTCCTTCAAGAGGGACTACAGCCGCGGACCCTTTTATTTGAACACTTCCCCGATATTTTCCAATGACTTTTTCCGAATGCCACGCGCTTCGCCACGTTCATGCGGCGTTCATGCCGTATTCATGTCGCAATCATGCCGGCGTCACCCGCGCTTGATCTGTTTAATGAGAATGGTTCGGATTTAATTGGTTGCAATTCTTCGCGTATCCGCCAGGTGGCAGATATTCATGAATTGTAATGCGCATGCGCTTCAGTAATGTGTCGATTTGCAGGTGTTTAAAAAATACCACAGAGGACCTTTGTGAATTGATCTTGGTACTGAAGAAGTTGTACAACATTGTATCTATTTAGGCGTTTCATATTAAAAACTAAATGCAAAGTGTCTGGTGTTCTATTCCATTGTCCAGAGAGGTCCAGAGATGAGTACACCACTGCAGTCCATGTTCAAAAAGCCCAACATAACGTACGCTTATTTAATATGGTCAGAAATTAGTTCAGCAGATGATAAGATGGCCATAGTTGGTCAAATTTATCAATATTTTATCGAAAATTATGACTTTTACAAATTTTCACCAGATGCTCATGGGAGGAAGCGTGCGATAAGGAAAAAGTTATGTATCGATCCACGTTTTTTTCATATTGCTCCGGCACCCGGAGTTACAGGAGGAGGGTATTGGTGTGTTGCCCCTGAATTTTCCAGTATCTTTGATCATGGAGAGTTCAAAAGGCGAAATGTCATGGTAAAACCAACTAAGAATCGTCAGTCCCAGGCAAGCAATGCGCCCGCGTCAGCACCAACACCGGCTTCCAATAACGGTCCGACCGTCTGTGAAAACCTGCTGACCGGCAACCCTTGCTATCTGCCCCTGCCTGGATACCTGCAGCCTGAGCAGGTTTTCACGTACAGATACCAGCAAGCTTGCATGTACCAAAGCGATTTCCAGCTTCATCAGCTGTCAACTACAGGTGTAGCAGGCCCGCTGTCACCTGTCAACTACGTGTATAATCAAGACTACGGGACTGGCAGTGGTTCGGCGCCAACCGAATGGCAAAGTCTATGGTGGGTACAGCTGCCGTATGTAATTATTTTTTTACCATATCAATGCACAGTAAAGCGATTCTCCTGTAATCAATAACTTTGCTTATGGTTATTTAGTTCTTTTAGTCACAATTTGCCAAAATGTAGCCCAGCAATATCATTGGCTGAGCAGCTCCTACAGTAGATACTAAACAATTGGTGGACAGCCAGGCGCATGCGCATTGGAACCTTGTTGAAATGCATATGCGTCTCATCACATCTAGGCGCATGCGTGTATGTGAACAAGAGACGTCCCCCGAGAAAATAATTGTTGGGACTGACCGAGGGGACTGCGGGGACTTCTTTAGGTGACTGACTAGTTTGAACTAACCATTACAGTAATACTTTTATTTTTCTTCCTCAGAAAAGAAACTTTGTCATCAGGCTGAGAACGGCAAATGGAGGGATTTCGAATGATAATATCGTTTTTTGTAACGATGCTTGCACACTGTTGAATCTGAATCAGTGCCATTTTTATTGATTAGGCTAGAATAACTGAGCTTTTTTACTTACTTTTTTACATACTGTACTGTATAATAAACCCCAAAAATAAAAAGTATGCATTCATTCAGTACATGTACAGTATTACAATACAGTATGTGTGTTCTACTGTAATAATAATACAAATACTGATAATGCGTTTTAATACTGTTTTGATGTACTGTAATGCGCATGCCTACAGTATGCCTCATGGAACTGTATACAGTAGTACATGTAACGGTTTTTCTGGACCCACCCAATCTCAGATTGGCCCCTGTGGTCTAACCGGTCCCCATTACATATCTGTATGTTGTGGTGCACCTGCTGGCTTACAGGACTCCTGAGTCTCCCGCTGGGTTGGTATTGGGATATCAGCAAGACAGGCATCTGAGGTAGTGGGGATTGAGTCCTACTCACATCTGATGCAGCGCCTCCACCTCATCAGGATCTCTGCATCCGCAGGGGGATGTATCTAATGAGGAACTCCACATTGGTGCCTTCCTCTGCTGAGTAACTCCACACTCACACATGAGGGTTTCGGTGAATAAGGGCATCTTTATTATCATCATAGGCAGACTGCCCCTCACAGCGGTCGTACTCAGCTGCTCATTCCTTTGCTGCACTCCATTAGGAAGGTTCCTCCTCTCCTAATAGAGTTGCTCTCCACCTCTCCCCTTAGGGAGATTCACCAGCTTGTCTCTCTGCTTTGAGCTGCACAGACTCACAGCTCTTGCATCAGACACTGCAACACTGTTGCAGACCTCCACATTACTGTCCTGAACAGAGTCAGAACACCAACAGAACACTCTGGAACAACACTAACTTTAGGCAGTCTGTGTCTTATATAGGCTCTAGAAATGACTCACCCCTGTGTCACTAATAGTGGACACAAAGCATGTTGTCACTTCCTTTGTATACATATGACACCTCACCAGTGTGTGAGGGCAAATCTCCATGATTGTTACTGGCACCCTGCATACTTACCAGGATTACTGCCAGTATGAAGGAGATATGTACACCAATTTCACACATGGCTACATTCTCCCCCTGGTGGAACCCAACGGCCCGGCTGGGATCTAAATTTGCGGAACCTTCCTTCAGGTAGCACTGCAAAACACAACAATACATTATTACAGTACATATCTTTTCATCATAAACACAATAACAGATACATCCTAACTTAGATGGTGTAACAACCAGGATTACTCCCTGATGGAGTATCCATTACTGGTACAACCATACCCTCTTAAGGTGGCCTGCGCACAGCATGGTCCACTGGGTTTAGAGCAGCAATGCTATAACACTCTGGGTGACATACTGGACACCCACAATCAGCGCATAATTCCTGTCTGGATGCTAGTGGACTGAGAGGATCATGCCCATACACTTCCTTAAGGCATCTCCTGGAGAAGTAAACTATCTTTTCTGTCTCATTATTCAAATTCTCATCTGATATTTCACGATCCCAATTTTCTATGGAACTATCAGAATCCCAATTTTCCTCGTCTGATCCTTCCTCATCATCAGAACTATATCCCCTATCCTCATTAGTGGAACCCATCTCAAACTCAATTTCTCCCTCCCATGGATGGTGGAAATAAAGCAAAGCTTTTAGGCGATTCCTGGCAACTCTCGCTGACACTGGAGGCACATAGGGTTTTACCCGGGCAACAGACACAATAGGCAAACATTACCCAAATCCCCAGATTTTTCACTGGAATGAGTGGGCATACAATAACGCTTGAATTTCCCTTTAGCCACATCGTTAACTGCAGTAGGGTTTACCACCGGAGACTTCACATATGTTATCACTTCCCTCCCCGATCCCTCATCATCAGAGATCACACAATCACCCCAGTCCTTAGGCCTTTCTTCTGAGGCACCCCGTGACTCCCCAGACCACCCTTGGCTCAATTGGGACCCCAAAGGAGACCTGACAGGGGCAGGGATTTGGGCAGTGGCCTTGGGCAAAGGGAAGGGGGAAGTGTCCTTACGCTGCAAGATGATGATCCACAACTGGGCAATGCCCCGACCGGTACCACCGCTGGGCAATTCAGGCTCACCCATCTTCCCCTTCCCCAGACTCTGCAGGGTCTGCCGGTACCTGGCCACCTCTTCTGCTGGCAGCCCAGTGCTGCACGATGGTCGCGGTGATGCTGGTTGCTTCCAGCCGGCTCCGCTGTGTCCGCCGGATGTGATGTAATCGATCTTGCGGGATGAGGCGCCGCCATCTTGGGTTGGGTTCCCCCTCGGGACCTCTTCTTCCACAACGACTCCCGCCGCCGGAAGTGAAGGGTCTTCTCTCCGTTCCGCTTGGGCCTGGGCTAGGCCTTCCTCTGCCGTTGCCACCACCGGCGCCTGTGGAGGGTAAGGGTGTGTCTCACTTCTCCGTCGGCTTGGGATGGGATCTTCTCCTCCTTCCGCGCTGGGAGTCACCACGGCCGTGGGACTCCTCCGCTCCAGCTGTCTCCGCACAGGCGATCTCGGCACCTCGAGACTCCGCTCCGCAGCGACACAGGTAAGTGCTGGTTCTTTTGCAGCACCGCTGTAGTGGTCCGCCGGTAGGCGCATCACCACCGACGTCGGGGTCGCTTGCTCCTCGTCCGAGGTTCCAAACTCCGACTCGGGGAGCGGCACTCCCGTAGGGGACCGACGGTGAGGTTCCAGGTTCTCACCGCGGTTGCAGGCCCCTTTCTCTCTAGGCTCCGTCGCTATCATCAGGAGCGATCCCCATTCTCCAGGATCAGCTGGATCTTCCTTGACCGAGTGCGAGGCTTCAGCCGTCAGCTTGGCTGTGTCCGCTCCCTCCTCCACGGTCTGTCCCGGCACAAAGGGCTGCACGGCCCATAGATAGTGGATGCCACATTGAGGACACCTTGCCGTGGTGCTAGCTTCTTCGCCGGGTAACCTGCACTGCATGCACAGGCACCGTAATGTCTCTTTGTCCCCAGCCTTGACTACCAGGAAGCCTCCTGGCAATGAATAGGGATATACCCCAATGTCCATCTCGTTCTTTGTAGTACTGGTTAAGGAAGACACTTTGCACAGTGGTCTTTCCAGTTCACCAGCTCCTCGCAACTGAGGGACAGGAAGTTCACATCCAGCTCCTCCCTCAGACAACTCGGGTCTCAATTGGCAAAGATAGAGACCCCTGCCCCTGGTGAATATTTGGGGAGGGTCCCACAGATTCATGTTATGGCCCATAATTGGCTCTGAGCCTGTCACAGTCCAGGAGGGCGCGGCCATAGCTTTCGCGCCATACTCCCCAGCAAGGTGGGGTTCTCTTCTTGGCGCCAATCCCGGCCAACTGTCTGCAACTTTTGCATTTGCAAAATTTTCTGCACTCGGCCCACGCGGTCTCCCAGGGAAGCGGGAACCGCCATTTTGGTTTACACGGCCATTCACATAAGCAACTGAGGTAGATTTTTGGTTGAGCTCACCGTCTGGCAAGCAGATTCTCCGTTTTCTCCGCACATAACCACAATGTCCTCAACACTGTCTTCCAGGGTAGCACCCCGAGGTCCTAGACAGGACCAAAACGGCGCGGCCACCGTCTGTGCACCATTCCACAACATGCTGCAAAAGTTCCTTCTGCAGCCTGTTCCTCAGTAGCACGCACATCACGTGCGCTCCCTTCCTCAGCCGCGGTCCGCCATCTTGGATTCTCCACACCGCGTGGATCTTCCCTTCTTGCGGTCGCCATCTTTACTTTGTAAATACTGTTATCGCACATGGAACTCCTCTCTGCGGGGCAGCTGCCATTCCGATGCAAGAAAGAATGCCACGATGCACCACCTACGTGTATCTATGTATGTCTGACTCATGTTGCACTACCTCAGGCAAAGCTAACTCTCTCAGTGTATGCTGTGTCCACCTCCCTCCAGTCTGTGCTCTGTGGTAAGTGTCCTGGCTCCTGGCTAGAGTCCTCTGGCTTCTCCCATGCAGTACTAGGGCATCTACCTACTGTTGGCCAGCCTAGCGCAGACCCTCTCCAGAATTCCTGACCACGTTAACAGGCTATTACTTCAGGCATCCTACCAACTAGCTGCCTCAAGGTGACTAGAACAGCTATAGCCCCATCTCCAGAACCACTTAACCCCACTCAGGATACTAGGTTGTCCTTTGCGAGCTGATAAATCCATCAGGCCCCTGACTATCCTTAGGCTCTGTTCCATACACAGCACTGACTGGCAGCATACACTCTCCCTGTTTCCTAGTGTGCCTAGCAAAAGCCTGTCCTGTTGATAGGTATCTCCGCAGCGCCTCCAATTGTAACGGTTTTTCTGGACACACCCAATCTCTGATTGGCCCCTGTGGTCTAACCGGTCCCCATTACATGTCTGTATGTTGTGGTGCACCTGCTGGCTTACAGGACTCCTGAGTCTCCCGCTGGGTTGGTATGGGGATATCAGCAATACAGGCATCTGAGGTAGTGGGGATTGAGTCCTACTCACATCTGAAGCTGCGCCTTCACCTCATCAGGATCTCTGCGTCCGCAGGGGGATGTATCTGATGAGGAAATCCTTCTTGGTGCCTTCCTCTGTTGAGTAACTCCAGACTCACACATGAGGGTTTCGGTGAATAAGGGCATCTTTATTATCATCATAGGCAGACTGCCCCTCACAGCGGTCGTACTCAGCTGCTCATTCCTTTGCTGCACTCCATTGGGAAGGTTCCTCCTCTCCTAATAGAGTTGCTCTCCATCTCTCCCCTTGGGGAGATTCACCAGCTTGTCTCTCTGCTTTGAGCTGCACAGACTCACAGCTCTTGCATCAGACACTGCAACACTGTTGCAGACCTCCACATTACTGTCCTGAACAGAGTCAGAACACCAACAGAACACTCTGGAACAACACTAACTTTAGGCAGTTCTGTGTCTTATATAGGCTCTAGAATTGACTCACCCCTTTGTCACTAATAGTGGACACAAAGCATGTTGTCACTTCCTTTGTATACATATGACACCTCACCAGGGTGTGAGGGCAAACCTCCATGATTGTTACTGGCAACCCGGCATACTTACCAGGATTACTGCCAGTATGAAGGAGATATGTACACCAATTTTACACATGGCTAAATTCACTACATTTTTACAAGTAGGTGCACTAAGTAAAAAAACATTAATGGTGTCCAGTAAGTACAAACATACAGGTATATTTAAAAAAAGCAGCAATTTATTTTATTGGTGGATGCAGTAAGTAAAAAAACATTAATGGTGTCCAAGTACATTAAAAACATTGACAGTATGAATACAATCTACAACAATCAACATTATTTTTATTGGTGGAGTACTGTAAGTAAAAAACATTTCCGTGTACTGTAATTAAAAACATATTAGAATACAATTTAAAACAATGAACAAGTCAGAAATGAATCAACATTTTAACAGACGACCAATCACAAAGTGAATTCGATCCCCAGCAGATTGTCCTTGCAGGGCCGATGCGTTGTATGCCGCAAAATGCCATTAATGGAGTCCCGCACGATTTTCATTAAAGGATCGGTAATTGAAAAAAAGTGCCGCAATTCCTCCACAATAGTCTTTCTTAAATTTTCAGGAAGAGCCTTTTTGTCGCGATTCCCTTCGTAGTTTACATTTGAGCCCACCCGCAGTGCACCGGGTAGGGCACGTGGTGCTTGAAAATTAACATGGCATGCCTCTGGGGTATACAAGCACTTGTAAACCTATACTTCTACCTGAGTGGCTGGGGAAGCTCGCGCTGGATGATGTCAGGCACCGTCTCAATGCAGCATATGTGAGTTGGATTCTGGGAGTGGGTGTTCTTCTGGGAGACGGTGTGCTTGTGGCGGCAGGCGAGGGTAGGTTGTCTGGGAGGATGCTTTCCTCCTGTCTTGGTCGCCTTGTCAGTGTTGTCTCTTGGCGTTGTCTTGATGGGGTTGTCATGTCATCCTCGTCAACGGCATACATGAAAATATATTCTTCTGAAGGAGGGGGTGCGCTTGGTGATGGAAGGTTGAAGGTCCCATTCATCCCATCCATACCACCCTCCTTCTCCGGCGTCCGAGATACAGGGGCATGAACTCCAAGCAAATTATGTATCCCCGCTATGTCAGTCTCTATCTTCTCCATCCGTTGATACATCTTCTCCATCCATTGATCCATATTTAGCATGGTCTCTAAAAGAAGATCTATCTTTACCAGCATAGAGTTCCCAGGGATATCGACACTTAACCCATTCAGCATGCGGTCTAACGAGCTGCATCGTGTGCATGGGGTGC
Source organism: Ascaphus truei (assembly GCA_036426205.1). Lineage (NCBI taxonomy): Eukaryota > Metazoa > Chordata > Amphibia > Anura > Ascaphidae > Ascaphus > Ascaphus truei. The sequence continues at coordinate 2,151 of WSYH01008092.1, read as the reverse complement.
TGTGGACATCTGGGTGGATGGGTGCATAAGAGGATGAGATGGGGGTTCCCTGGAGATGAGCGGCAGCATCGTCGAGGAGTGATGGAGGAGATGTCCTGTGTATTTCTGGGAGAGAAGCGACAGAGTCGTCGAGGATTGATGGAGAAGGTGTCCTCTGGGTTTCCGGGAGAGAAGCGGCAGCGGCAGCGAGGGCTGATGGAGAAGGTGTCCTCTGGGTTTCCGGGAGAGAAGCGGCAGCGGCGGCGAGGGCTGATGGAGAAGGTGTCCTCTGGCTTTCCGGGAGAGAAGTGGCAGCGGCGGCGAGGGCTGATGGAGAAGGTGACCATTTGTTTTGCTTTGAGTACATCACCGAATTTCTTCTTGACATAGTAAGATTTCTTTAAAGCCTTACCTGTAGTCTTTGGAGTCGTGTGAAGGTTTTCTTTATTAGCCTTAGCCTTTCACTTTGGCCTTGGCTTGGAAACGGCTGCCGCCTTTCGATTTTTCTGCATGACATGCACGGCAGAGACGAGTGGGTTCCTGCGTCCGTAGAATCGGGGTTGATCCATGGAAGCAGATGCACAATGCTGTATCTGGACATGGGCAAGTTCAGATACAGATCATTGAGTGGAAGGCTATGCAATGTGTGACACCTTTTATGCATGGCGACGAGGTCCAGGTGTTAAAAGTGGGCGTACTCTAATGTGACTCATTAAATATAAATACACCATCCATTTTGTGGATTCACTGCACATTGAATACACATCGACTAAACATCGAATATACATTCTTGTGCTTGTATTTCTTTCTACACGCAGCGATGCCTGTTAAAAAGATTTGTAAGGATCTTAGCATGAGAATAAAGGAGATGTACACGAGAGGACAACGAATTGCGGATATTCAACGCTGGCTAAGTACTTCTGGCCTCGCTGTACCGGCAGCAACCGTGAGCTATCATACCCACAAAAGGACAAAACAAGTCAAGAGGACACCAACGGTAACTACCGTGTAAGTACTGTACTGCTGTATACTGTAAAATAATTGTCACTCACTTCATTATTACTCATTATGACTCACGCACTCACAACCCCCCATTTCAGTACACAGTTTATTCACATTATGACACACACACACATAAAGTACCGTTAATATTATATCTGTTATATATATATATATATATATATATATATATATATGTATGTTTATATAATGTATATATCTGTTATACTGTATATATATTCCTGTATATAGTACAATATTGTTATGGCTGTATATTTCTATAACTCTATTCTATATAGTATCTATCTATTATTATTGTTATGGCTGTATATTTATATAACTCTATTCTATACAGTATCTATCTATTATTGTTATCACTGTATATTTATATAACTCTATTCTATACAGTATCTATCTATTATTGTTATCACTGTATATTTATACAGTATAACTATTATATTAAAGTAATATATATATATATATATATTTGGCCATACTGTAGGTCTGAGCATAAATTATGTACTGTACTATACCTGTACTTGTGGCCTACTGTAACGTATTGTTGTTTTTCCTTTAAACTCTAGGGAGACAACTGTTCTGTTTGACCGAATAAGGGAAGAGAATGAGGAGAAGAGTGCCTTAAGGGTCAAAGACACTCTGCAGAAAAATCACAATCTAACCGTATCAGATCCCAGCATTAAGAAGATGTGACTTAGAATTGGATGGAAATATGGACGTGTGAGGTTAGTACTGGACAGTACAGGAGGTGAAAAGTGTGGTTTAATAAACTGTACTGTCCCTATAAAATTATTCCTTGTCATTACAGAGCGTACCCTATGATAACGGACGTCAACAAGATAAAGAGAGTGGTCCAGGCACAGGCATGGATCGACAGTGGCGAAACTTTTCAGGATTGCATCTTTACTGACGATAGAAAAATTGGCTAAAGCGCTACAATGCCAAGAAAGTCAATAATATGGTGTAGCCAAGACCACTTCATCCAAAGGTGATTGTAACGAGTAATAATATTAATGGTAATACATAATGACCAAATGGGTACTATCCTCCTGAACACAGGTGGTAGGTGGTACAAGCCCACCCACAATCAGTCTCATTGGCAGATTCCGAAAAACAAGGCGCACAACGCACATAGTGTAATGGAGTATAAAACGT